>CAEGAE010043336.1:0-96120 GCA_903067095.1 Girardinus metallicus
ATAATCCCGCCGGACTCCAGGCATCGCTGCCGTCATTTTAAGATGCTTATTGGTCCCCCGGAAAAAGACAAAAACCCGGACATTATCATGACTCAATAAAATCCTCCCAGGCCGAACATGAAAACTGGACGTTATGCTGCTAACACTTAGTTTTCGTCAACAACTCAGGAGGAAGTGAGAGAGTAAATAAAGTCCCGGCCGGAACACGGTGCGCTAAATAATAACACATAATATAACGAGGCTTCAGGCAGATCAGTTTTCCTCGAGGAATTTTAATAATCGAGGTACTAGAATCACTCGAGGAATCGTTTCAGCTCTTAGATGTAACTATGGTGAGCTGGTGTTATAAACATTCTTGTTTCTCCGTGAGTTGCGTTGGACACTTACTGCTGACCAGCTGCCCCACGCTGAGAGCCGAGGAAGATGAGGAGGTGGAGGAGGAGGAAGAGGCCTGGTGCAGAGGACTCTGTCTGTGGGGCATGTGGAGCAGATTGGCTTGAGACGACGCAGGCCCCGTCTGACCCTGCTGAGCCTGAGGCAGCTGGACACACAAACACAACATGATGTGTTGGCAGCTTGTGGTGCAGATAAACATTACTCCTTTTAACTATCATCATCATAATAACAATTTACAATAATAATGCCATTATGGTGCTAAATTAGCCACTTAGACACTGAATATAATGAGCGTTACTCTGTACTTGATAATGACGATGATGAATGTAGTTCCACTGGGTTATTGCCGTGAGTATGTCTATCTGTGTTGTGCTTTTTAATCACTTTTCTCTACAGAGAAAAGCTAATTAAAGAAATGGGAAAAGAAGCACTTGACAATTAATCTTGTTTTTTCTCATCAGGCTTGTGGTGTCGCCTGTAACAGGAGCCTGAATGTGGGTAGAAAACGTCTGGACGCAGCAATCCTCGTATGAAACATAATTCATGAAATGCCAGCTATGTGCACTGATGGCAAAAACTGATGTATTTTCATGTTTTATGCACATTTGAGTTGCTTTTACAAGATCAAGACGGCATGTCTTTACTTTAGAAGCAAAAAAAAAAAAAAAAATCTGTCTAAACCATAAACTGGGTTGGTTTCTCTTCTCTTTTGCCATTAATTATTTTCTCTGTGGCATGTGTTTGTTTGGATGGTGGTGGTGGGGTGTCAGCAGCGATGCACACACTGTCAGGACTGTTGACAGGCTCGGAGAATTATCTAGCTTCACTGGAAATATTCTAGACTGTAGGCTCTGACAACCGTAAATTATGCCTGTGGAACAATGCGTACACGCCGGCTTTGAAGTGCAGACACGAGCATAAACATTATTACAAATGCATTAATTCATTCAAGAGTATGATCTGCCGTTTCGGGTGCCACAATTAGGTGTCCATCTTCAGAAAGAGTTCATCCATTCTGCACTGCAGAGGCCTTCAATGTGAACCTTTACCCTGTAATTCTGCTCTGACATCTTCATTATTAAGTCAATAACATTTCTAGCATCCATGCATCAGCGGGCGTCCATCTTATGCAGCATATAGATTGAAAAGTTGGGAGGGGAAGGTCTTCAAAAACACAAAATTGCAAGTGCTTCATGCAGCCTGCATAAAACAATAAAAAATAGTTGTTAGGGTCAAAGAGGACAAGCCAGGCGGCTTTAGAGTATTTCTGAAGGAGAAGAGAGATGGAAAACATAGGCAGGAAGGTTTGAGCTTTAACTGAGGTGATGAAAAGTGTTTTTACCCTTTAGATTTTTTTGGGGGAAGTCTGCAGAGTTTTATAAGTTTCAGTGAGACTCCACAAATATTTTACTGACAAATATGCACAGACACAAGTTGAAAAAGGCAAGCACTCTCCTTTTTCACCAAAAAACATTTTTATAGGTGAAATGATGCAAATAAGTGTGTAAGAAGGGAATACAATTCCCTGCAAAATGGTTATTTTCACATTTTATCACATTAAAACCACAAAACTTGCCAAATATTACATAATTCTGACACATTGTTTTCAAAATCTCTCCAAATAAAAATCTAATTTGCGATTACAGTTCTACTTCCCCTCCAATTTTACAATGTCGCTGAAGGAATCCACTGTAAAAATAGTATGGACTTCTTTTAATTTGTTGACGTTATTATTATTATTTTTTTCAAAGTTTTACAGCTTTGATGAGAAACATTCTGCTCAGCCTTATTTTAGTGACACCACGATCTATTTAGAAAATTATACATATCAACTAGTTGTTTAGGCAATTTTTTAGGTGGAAAAAACACTGGCTACATTGTAAAATAAAATCGAAATGGAAAAACAGGATTTGGGGAAAAAGTTGGAATCGATTAGAGTGAACAGTGGGCCATAACTTGAATAGCAAAACTATTTATTTACCCAAACACAACACATGGTTCTGTGAAAACTATGTAGTTGATTTGTTTGTTACAGTGGCTTAGGACACAGCTTAATTTTTATTGCCACGTGAATAGCCTGTGTAGCTTAGAGTAGCTCCACTGCATACAACTCTATTTTTGGTGCTAATCATCTTATCAACTTAAAGTCTGAATTATTGAACAACAAACTGCAAACAAATGTTTATCTCATTTTCTCCTTTATGGAGAGTTTTTTTTGTGCAATTAAAATTTAAATGTAAATGATAATGATAATTATTATGTAATCTCCAGTTGTTGCTTTTTTAAATAAACTTGAAACAATTACCAAAAAATGTGTTGATGGCACAACAAAAGGAGAATTTCTATCTTCTACTGATTGTGGACAAAAGGCTAATCTATGCACAATCTGACAAGAAAAAAATGACTGAGAACTCTGGTAGGATATTTTTTAGTTTCTAGTGTAAATATCTTAGTACATTTGAAATAAGACAAAACTAACTTTTCAGCAAGATTTAGGAGCTTGTTTATAATTCCTTAATATTAATGAAGAAGTATTAGTTCTACCGGCAGATCACGTCTTTACTAACTAATACTTTTTCATCAATATTAAGGAAATATTGACTTAAAACAAGCTCTTTTAACTTTCTAAAAAGTTACATAGAAATTAGTTTTGTCTTATTTCAAGTATACTAAGATGTTTGAAGTTGAAATTACACAAAAAATACTTTGTAAGACTTTGCGTTTTTGCAGTGTATAAAGTTAATGAATGAATGTTTTTGCAAGGAACAGCGCTTTTAAAATCAGGCCAGAATCATGAATAAACAAAAAACTCCACTAGGTGTTGCTCATTCCACAGTTTTAAAGCCAGCCCTTGATCAGTTTTGGGAGTTTAGGAGGGTAACCGGCTGCTCTGCAAGCGAGCCGCCTTCACGTGTGTGTTAGCATGTTCCTACAGGAGTGTGTATGTTACCTGCTGTCCGGGCTTGATTGGTGACAGCGTGATTCCCTGGGTGTTGATGACAGGCAGGATCTGATTGCCGATCACCGTGGCGATGATCTGGCCTTGAGCGTTGGTCAGAAGCTGAGGCGTAATTGGCTGTACCTGCAGTGCTGGGTTGCCACCCCCTGATTGGCTGGAGGGCCCTGCAGAGTTGGGCATCAGTGGGATTGTTCCAATTATCTACAAAGGGGGGCAGAACGGAGACAAAATCAGCTGGGTGGTTTTAAAAAAACAGAAAGATCAGAGAGGCTAAACGCTACTGGAGGTGTCAAAGAAAATGAATTATTATTTTTTTTCTAATCAGAAATGAGTCGGACATTTAGAGCATTTAATGAGGCTAATCAGACCACATTGGTTCAGAGCAGCGAGACTTGGAGAGAGAAAGATGCAGAAGTGTCCGCTGATCATCTGTCACTGATGTGGTTTTACAGGCTGGAGCAAGTGAAGCCAAAGCAGACTGCTGGGAGCGCACCGCAAAGGTCAGCGCTGAATACCTGTGTGTGTGATGGTGCACACCACTGACTGTATTATCCATCTCCAGGCTGACATCAGCAAGGAAGTGTGTGTGCGTGTGTGTTGAAGTGTCTTTGTCTGTTTCTGCTGAGAAACACAGACCCCCGTTTTCGCCTAGGAACAAGTGCAAAGAAACAATAAGAGGGAGAGAAGAAGAAGAGAGAGATAGGACCTTGTGTCTCTAATCCAACTCTCAGGGTCCCAGGGGTACTTCAGCCCCCTCCCCACCCAACGCTCTCCTCTCCTCTCTTCAGTGGCTGTAATCAGGAAGGGCAGATCAAAGGGGGTGGCAGAGTGTCACTGCAACGTTTTAGCTCTCAGAGCTGCCAGAGTGTAGCCGGGAGTGGCGCTTTAGGGGGGACTTAGCGCCTCTTCACTATGATGAAGGTTAATGTCATCTGGGGACTGGTTCTGGGCAGCGGCCGTCACCCGGGCCCCCCTGCTGGCAGCGCTCCTCCACCATGCCTCATTACACCAGAGAGCTGCTCTATACGGACGAGGCACGGTCGTTTTAAATTCTGTTGTTTGGAAACAAGGCGAAAGCTGCTTGTGCTAAAAAATTGCAAAGTCTTGGACTCGTTCTCTTTCAGTTCAAGGCTCTCTGCCAGCACACAGAGTACGGCCCTCCTCCTCCTCCTCCTCCTCTCGTGTCTTTGACATAATAGGGAGGGATCTGCGCAAGAAAGGTGGGCCGATGATGTGTAATTCATTCCTGCTACGGCTCATTTGCTTATGTTGCTTCGCATTAGGGAACAGATAATTTATCTCTCTCTCTCTCCCTCTTTCTGCTCTGGCTTTACAAACTCCCTGTAATGCGCTCCTGCCACTTAGCATATTTTATTGCCCCGCCTGACGCCCGTGTCTCCGGAGTCCCACTGATCCCACTTTGCATGCCACCGTGGCACAGAACTTGTTCTGCTCAATTATTCATCATCATTGGACTAAGTGGTTGTTCCATAAGCATAATAAAGGAGCGGGAACCTGACAGCTCTGTGCTCGTCCCAAACGTACCGAGGCCCCTACATCTGAATATCCACACAGATGTCTTATGGCAGCGCTACCCTGCTCCAGTTAGGCTGGATTTCTAAGAGGAGGGACCTGTCAGAGTTTGTTAGGAAAGCGGTCTTCAGCTCATTGTTTCTGCAAGTTAAGACTTTTAAAGACATTTGTGAATTAAATTTTGTTTTTGTGAATTTAAAAAAAAAAAAAAATGATGGCTGTCTTACATAATGGCTTACTTTTCACTTAATTTTGAAACTAGTGGTGCGCCATATGAAATGTTTCTCACAATATTTTGTGGCACTATTATGATAACTGTATGGCTGTAACTGCGTGTCGCAGCAATTATAACCCCACCAACACAAGTAATGCTCTTGAAAAACATTTCCATTTGTCATATGCTTCTTCAGGACACCAGTCACATAAAGTGTGATTTGTGTTATTAAACTTATTGATCCTTGATACACCTTTACTGGATAAATAGTGGAGAAGAGTAGCAAAAATAACAATAAAGACAATCCTGAGAATTGTAGGGGTTTTTCAAACATCATAAATCACAAACACAAAGATAAGCTAAGATTATTAATACACCTGCCATATTTAGATTTATCTAAATCTTCTTTTAATTGCAGACCAGCTTTTTGGATGTTTCTTATATTTTGACAATTTATCCTACTGAACTCCTTGTAATCACCTGATTTTTAGTTTCCTCAATAGGTTCTCTATCAGAACCAAATCTATCAGAAATGTTAATACCGGTAGTTGCTAGTAAAATTGAAAGATAAATTTAAATCTATGAATACTTCAGAATCAGAATCAGCTTTGTTAACTGAGACTTTAACAATTTAAGTTTGACTTTTCAAACACTAACAGCGATAAGACATTAAGTACCCATATGAATCCTGGATGGAGGAAAGATAAAGGGAAGGGCAACATAGCTTTACATGTTGAAACTCAGACATAAAATCTGTTGTTGATGAGTCTCAGGCTATTTAAATCACAGATATTGAGCCAAACCTCGTTAAATATACACTCCTTTCATCATGATGAAAACTTGAATTTTATCCCATTAAAACATTTTATGGAGAAAATTTCATTCAGACAAAAAACATTATATTCATACTGATTATGAACAAAGCATGATCTTGTTAACTTAAATCTAATAAAATTAATAAATTAAGCATCATTTGTAAAGGTTGATGTTATACATGAATGAGGCCAGAGCTTTGCTTTATTCACAATATAGAAATGAAAAGTTATTTAGACCTTTTTCAGTAGGCAGAGTGGGGTGCAATTGTACAAACTGTAGAACAAAATGTGTGAAATTGTTCATATGGAAATAGGATTTAAATACAAATCCTATTTAAATAAAAAAAAAATTGAGAAAACTTTCTCTGCATAGCGAAAGCAATTTTTTGGCTATGAGTTTTTATACAGAGTTTTATGTTTTATTACTATCTTTCTCATTGGATAAAGAATCACTACTGGTTTGTAACACAACCATCTTACATCAAATGTTGACTAAAGATGATAAAAACTTGCCCTTGTGCCGTGAGTTTTAATGCAGTTCTCCAACAAAGCCTCCAAATTGGTTCAAATCTTTAGTAAAAAGATTTTTAAAATATTAACATACAAACTTCAAAGCAAGTTTCCTCTAAGTAAAAAATGTAATAACTAAAACGTAAAAGAAATCAACGGTTTGAATGTTGGTAGGACTTTTAATTTAAAGCAAAAAAAGCACAATTGTATTGTTTAAAATGATATATTGTGATGCGAACAAAAACATCTAAAAACACTGTAATGTCTCATGTTTTATGCTGCCAAAAATAATGTGCTAAATGATATAAACTTTGTTTTGTCATAATATTCACTACAAGTATATTTGAGGATTAAGAGGCTAAGAGGCTCTTTTGTTTTCTCACAGATAATACGAATTATGTCTCTCTTTTACATGTTCTTATTCTAAATCTGTAGTACACTTTGACAACCAGCAGGAAACTCTTCAGGGAATTTGATAAAGGCACGGAGTAATTTTCATCTCCAATCACCTGATTGTGGCTTTCTTATGCAGCAATTTCCTCACACAACTATTTCATAAATAAGCAGCCTCCAGGACCTCTCTCTCATTCTTTGCTAAGTAAATCTCCTTACTTATCGCCCATGTTTTTGCCAGTTTTTTCACTTCCTGTGTTTGCCTCAGCTCCGGTTCATAGGATGGCATGTGTGAGAGACGTGCCTCTCTCCATCCAGCAGAACTCATTAAGATTATGCTGCTCTTGTTTCCAGAGAAATGTCATCTCATCTCTCCAGCCGGGGCAATCTGTGTCTTTAGCCATGGTCGCCAGGCAATATCTCTGCCCATTTTCACTCCTCCACTGTTCATGCGGTGAATTGGGACCCAAGAGGGGAAAAATGTTTGGAAAGTCAACACACAAGTTCTCACTGCAATTTTAAGCTTAAGTCTGCTCTCAGATTCTGAGCAAATTAAAAAATAAAACAGCTGCCTCGCAGGGATGCATCGAAGAGAGCATGCTTCCTGATTCTTACTCTCCTTTTAGTAATTTTAGAAGGTTAAAAATCTAAATGTGAATTATTTCTTTTAAAATAAAAAGCCCTGAGAACCTGAGCTGCACTTGTTTTATTCAGAACATGGCCATGGAGAGCATTTTCAATACAACAGTATGGTCAAATTCTTATAAGTTTATATACTTTTTTGAATTTTCATTTCACATTGTTAGCCAATTTGTTTTACAGGGAAAGACAGAAATTAATTTGAATTTGCAGACGATACTTCTGCAGTGATCAGCGTTTAATCTGCAAAAATAATATCAAAAACTTCCACAGAATAGATGGATGGATGGATGAATAGATGATGGACAGATGGATGAATGGACAGATGAATGAATAGCTGGATGCATGGACGGATGAATGGAAATATTGATGAATAGATGGATGAATTAATGAATGAATGGATGGATGGATGATGGACAGATGGATAGATGAATGAATGAATGTATGAAAGGATGGATGGAAGACAGGAGGATGGGTTGATGGATGAATGGATAGATAAATGAATGGATGGAGTATTGTTGGATGGCTGGATGGATGGCTGGATGAATGGGTGGATGGATGGATGGATGGATGGATGGATGGATGGATGGATGGATGGAGCTGAATATTTTGTGTTATACTAATAAATTTCCAATGTAAGAAAATTAGTTTGCCAAATTTATTTCATTTTTGAACTGCAGTTGGGGAACACAAAAACAAACCAAGGGCCACAAATGGTGCCCGGGCCACACGTTGGACACCCCTGGCTTAGAAATAACTTCAATTGAATGTCTACGTGGAGACTTGTTAATGTTCACAAACTCTCACCAGGGGATGAAAACAATAATCTGTTAACTTGTAAACAACCAACAGATCGATGTTTGCAGCAGGATAAAAAAGGTCAACAGCTGTTCATCGGTTACAGTTGATCTAAAGGCTGGAGGCTCCAGATTGCCTTGTGTTGGAGTTCAACTTCACCTGTTGTGTAAGTCAACCTGTGAGTGTGTTGCTTTCAACATTAGAAGAATTATCTGCCCCAGACCTGACTACAGGTCGCAGAGAATAAGTAAGAGAAGATATTCATGCACAAAGCTGAGGCATGCAGGGCTAAGGTTGTTTCACTTAATTTTGCTCAGTTTAGGCCTTCAGTGTCTCTGTTCCAAATACAGAATTAATTGCATGCAAAACCTGAAGGAAAAGAAAGATTTTACATTGCGAAGAAGAGAGAAAAAATTGTGATTTGTAAAAAAGAAAAAAGCATCTTTAGAGTGAGAGTGACTTAATAATTGTGGCTTTTATCCGCAGTCTTAATCACTGTTGTAGAGGCTGTGAGGATAAAAGAGCCTCATTGATTTTCCTTGGAGAATAAAAAAAAAAAAAACTCGAGCCAATATAATTAAGGTTTAAAAACTGAACTCCAAAGGCCCATCAGTCTTGACACTTTTCAAGGTTCTCAAAGCTCTTGCTTATGAAAAGGCCTTTTGACAGCACAGTAGAGGAAATTAAGTGAACAAAGACGGCACACCATGGTTCAAATTCAAGGAAAAGTGATTGTTTACACGTGGAGCACAAGGATGAGAGAGATGGTCCCCTGAATTGTAATCAAACTACACCTTGAATGAATAGAAAAAGACCCCAAAAGAAGGTACAAACCTTAATTTGTCCTACGTGAGTTGTGTATAGTATCCTGCATTCAGGGGAAGGGAGGGGCAGGACCTTCTGATAGGGGAGTTGATATTTCAGAGTCCTCGGTCTGAATAATGCAGTGGAATAATGAGGTGGGGAGCAAAGGCTGTACCCCAGGGCTTTGACCATCTCTGTGACCTGATTATGTCAGGAAGTGTCAGCCACCAAGACGCTACAAAAGCACAGAGCATGCCGTCAAGTCCATATCCTCCGTGATCTGTTCCCAGCGCTCCAGGCACCTTGTGAGCCAGAGAAGTCCATACTGTCTCATTAGCCATGTTTAGGATCAAGCTCTCTTTCTCGGACAATACTTTCCTACGAGGTCAAACCAGTGAACACACCCCTGAAAGGTCCGATTTAAAAACAATCAGTTTACATGTGTTTTATCACTCTAAAATGTCTCAAGCTGGATTAGTGTCATTTTGTTTTTGCAAAGTCGACATGATGAGGACAATGCAAGTGTAACACAATAAAGCAGCGGTTATTATAAATAACAGAAAGTGGCATAAAAGGGCACAATGTCCACACAATCCTGCTTTAATGTGAGCACTGTGCACCTGAGATAAGATGATTCATTAGATAGAGCCGAACAATGACAAGCATCATCGTTCAAGCCTCTGGCTACTGATGGAACAATTTTGCAGCCACCCTTAAATATGACAAGGTCAGCGTTTTACTCCGACAGGCGCATGCGGTTAAGAGAGGGAAGGGTTTGTTTATTCCCAAAATGCTTAATATATGGAGAGGTGGCAGCCGGACTGTGGACAAACAGCTTCAAGGCAGCACAGAGACTCACCGCAAGAAATCAATGGGAAAAGATCAGGACTACAATACAGATGGTTCGTGTTGAGCTGGACGGTAATAAAGTTCATAACAAGGTATTTTTGGTGCTTTAACTGTTTTATTTAAGTAGTACTTACATTGCCTTGTAAAACTGAACTTTTTCATGTTACAATAACAAACTTTAATATATTTTATTGGGATTTTATGTGACATTCTAACACAAAGGAAGGAAAAAGATACATGACTTTTTTTGTTTTACCAATAAAAATTTGAAAGGTTAGCTTGTATTTGTATTCAAGCCATTTTACCTTGACATAAATCCAATTGCACATCATTTGGTACCTAGAAGCCAGCTGTATATAAGGAACACTAATCATTTCCTTCTGTATTCTGACTTTTTCTTGCAATAAAAATCACTTATTTTGTGGTGCTACTTAAATTTTTTTTTCTCTCTGAACCCCTTCCAAAATCTACATATAAAAAAAAACTGATAAGAAAACAAATAAACTGACAGACTGGACAGACAAACATTTTTATTCTTTAAAGAACTTAAGTAGATTAATTTTCAATACTTACCATATCGATCACAGGATATAAGTTGACATTGAGAATTACTGCCATCTGCAGGTGGGAGTTAGCATCACTTCAATCCAATGTTTTTGACATTTTTGGGGAAATTTTTCAATAAACTCAAAACTATGCTTTTGCGCAAAAAGAAACAGTGAGGATTTGTGTATTTTTTTTTGAGAATTTTCACAATTACAAAATTGTGACACATATAAAGGAATTGACAAGTGAAAAAACCCCCGACTTAATAAAAACCAAGAAAAGGCTTCAAAGAGAAAAGCAGCCAAGAGGCCTGTGATAACTCTGGAGGAACTGCAGACTTTCACAACTCAGGAGTCAGGGCTAGATTTAACAAATTTATTCTTTGTATAAGACAATTATTTGCGTGATTTTCTTTCAAAATGCTTGCTATATTTAGCCAAGTTTAATAAATTAGATAAAACTGATTTGGGTGCAGCAAAGCTGGCTTTTCAGTAAAAGTGTCTGGATAAATATGGTTCTACTTATTATAAAGTCTTGGTTATTTTTAGCTGAATATTTTTCCAACGTCAGAAAATCAGGTTGCCAAATTTATCATCTTTGAATTACAGTTGGGAATCACACAAAACCAGTCCTAGTGCCACAAAAAGTCCCTGTGCTGCATTTTGGACAACCTGGCTTAAAAGAACTTCAAAAGAACTCAAGTTCAATATTTTCCATCCACTTTGCAATTATTCACTTCTTTAAATGAATAATTCAGTAAAAGACCAATAAAACACAACAAGGCTTTAGGTTTTTTTTATTAAGAAATGTGCAGAAGTTCAGGGGCATATTTTTGTATGGCTCTATAATCATTGTGTATTACACTCACCTGTCCTTGTGCGTTTGTGACAAGCTGCCCGGTGGCTCCTTGCAGGTTTGAGAGGGTGTTGCCGAACACTTGAGAGCCAGCGATGGACCCCATGGCGGCTGCTGCTGCTACCGCTGCCTGGCTAGCCAGGGGGTTCAGCTGCAGAGGGCAAAAACATCATTTATTAGAAAAACATCTGCTCTTTTTTATCACATATTTCGACTACAATACAAGTTCCTGAAGGGGTTAGCAAACCAGCTTCATAGTTCTGTTTTGCTGCCCAGGACAGAATAAGCGAACTGCTACGAGGTCCAGCAGAGAGGGCCACGCAGTTTATCAAATGTTTCCCAGAGGTTGGTGCTCCTGGACCCAGTGGGAGGCTCCAGGGTAGGGAGGAGCAGTGAAAACTGGAGGGAGGCTGTGAATAAGTGGCCATTTTACCACTCTAAGTGCTTTCTCTGGCCTCTGGGGCTCCCCACGGGCTGAGTCTAGTCCTTCGACACGCAGCAATGGCCCACCCGCTCGCTGTTCTCACAATAGAGCCAGGCAGCAAGGCTATGCATCACTGTATCGTCTGTCGCTTCAATAAACTTCGACTAAGAAATCCTCCTACTTCATAAGACTCTAACAGAGTGATACTGTTGAGGCAGAGGAAGGTTAAAATGACCATCTGCACACTGCTGTAATGGACTCATCTGGTTTGGCCTGTGGTGGCGGAAAGAGACTTCTTGCATTGAGAAGAGGCTGTAGAGCCCGCCACATTGCTCAGATTGCCCATATAAATCAAGCTAACCACTTATTAGGGGGCTGAAAATGCACTGCTGATTTGGTTGTACCGCAGTGGAGCGAAGCCTTATTAGGCTGAGTAAGTAGATCAAAGTCTGAGAAGAGAAAGCAGACCTCCCGATTACTCAATAGAATAAAGAAAACCACTGTTTTCCGGCTGCTGCTCGTACTGGTTGCCTACTTAACTTAACTGGGATGACTGAAAAGTTAAAACAGAATACATGGTTCCAGCTTTTACAAACTCTCTGCATCCTGCTGAGAATTCAGCTTTCATCAAAGATACAGATGCCATTTATTTTTTTTATTTTATCCCACCACCATATATTATTACACTTTCTGAAATCAAATGATGAAAAAATGCCACAGAGCGATCAATACTTTTTCATTGACAGTAAAGGTTAAGCACATTAAGAATGACACTGCATTTGTCTTATGAAATCATATTTCATGTTGGTGGCCTCAAATTGGCTGTGATTGATATTGCCTCCTCTCGTCTGAAAGTCATCCAGTTTTTCCTCAATAATCGCAAGATTGTCTCTTATGTGTTTCAGTGGACGCCCTTTGGGAACCAAGAACATCTCGAATGTTGAGGAAAAAAGAAAACTCAAATCTGAGTCATTCTGTTTTCTGTGCGGAAAGTAAAACTATGGTAAATTGTTAATAACTCATCTTACTGGGGTTCAAAAGCAGAAATATTTAATTGTTAGGATGTTCAAAGCAAAGCTCCAAGTTTATCACAGTAAGTTTTTTATTTCCACTGAACTGAAACCACACAAAATATCACAAGCTGAATTATGAAGTTGCATCAAAACTAACACATCGATATTATTTTGGTGCTTACACTATTAAAACAGTCAGCTATAAGTGATTTTAGATATATTATGTATTTATTAATTTCAGCTACTTGCAGGCGATTTTGGTCCCTCAAAATCACAAATTCCGTACTGCAACATCCAAAATGTCTTTGGTTAGTGTGATAATGCATAAATAATACCAGTGAGGATCATGTGACACCTGGTCTTATTTTAATGCACTTTAAAGCTACTTGACTCTTAGACTGTAAACGGTATTAATTATTCTAGAACATTGAACTCCTACAATGTAATCATGAAAGCATCTCCTTATTTAAATTCTGAAGATGTAGTTATGCCAGCATTGACTGAAACAGATAAATATCCTTTTCCTACAGAGCAACATGCTGAGAAGCTTTCTAAGGAGTGATCACATGAAACCGAGTAATTTCTCCTCTTTTCTAAACAGAAATTAAAACTGCTGGTTAGCGACTAAAGGAGCTGTGTTAGTGAGAACACGGGATTGTAAATGTTGTGATAAAGGAAGGAAAGCCAACACGCTCAGTTAGGCAGAGTTAAACAGAGGCAACATATCAACACACTGATAATGTGATCTGCTCAGGCGAGCACAGCCAGAGTCCTGCTGAAAATCTGCTTTGCTCTGTGTCATTACATGAGTGATAGGTTGTTGGAAAAGCCTTCAGATTGATTTGAAATATTATCATCACATTTCATTCAATGATAGCCCTTCCAGGTGCTCTGTTATTCTGGTAAATCTTGGTGAAAAGAGAGCGGGCTTCGTTGCTTCTTCTCTGGCGCGGTGTAATATGGACGGCAGTTAGAAGGAGAGCCAGGAATAAGGAGAGGCAAGGCTGTGCTCAACACCTAAACAGGTGATTTTCCACCACGGTGACTCCTCTCAACGCCTCGGCAGGAGGCACAAAATGACAGAGTTGGGCTTGTATTTGTACTGATTGCATGTGTTGGAGGAGATAAACAGCGATCTTCCAGTTTGTGGAGCCTGCATGTTAACGATTGTGTTTCTTTTCATTCACTGTGAAAAGGCCGTGAAGAGGATTTTTGGCTGTTCAGACCTCTCTGGACAATTCCTGTTAAGATCACAGACAATTGCCGAATACATCAATGACATTTTGTCCTTTTGTATGAAGAAATAGAGGCTGGACTGAAAAATTGGCTAGAAACTGGAATGAGGTAAATTTGAGTTTGATCGGTGGGTCAAAGACTCAAAAATCTGATTGTCAGATTAGTCAATATACCTTAATAATTACTAGCAGGTGCACCAACAGAAAAATGAAGTTAGTGGAAGCACAGATATGAAATAAGTTAACTAAAAGAAAGCTGGATTTCAGGTTTTTCTATGTATCCAGATGAGGCTGTGCTTTATTCAAGATGTGTGAGAGAGCAAGACTTCCAGCAGATAACAAGAAGGCTCTATAGAGACTTGTACTAGAGAATACAACTTTGAGCACAACTAAGTTGTAACGATCAACCAATCTTGATTGAAAGATCAGTTAAACAACTGATTTTTTAAATTAAAATTGGTGGAACATGCTAGGTTTGGAAATTCTTCAGGATTTAGGAAATCCTGCTAACAGTCACAAGAGTATTTCTTGTAATGCTAGCCACATTAAATGCAGTAATCACTATTAAAAGCGCTAAAGACAGCTTTAAATTCAATTCTGTTACAATTTTCTTTTAAAAAAACTAAAGATATATCTAGATACGATCTGCAAGACCCCTGTCTAAGAGTTCACTCAGCGTGATTGCCTCTGCTCCTGACATCAATAGTCATTGAACAATAAGGCAAGAAAAAAAACTTGCCATATTTATATGAAAATATAAGAGCAGCCTTGGAAAATATAAGAGCAGTGCTACTCTTATATTTTCATATATTTTATTGAGATGAATTGCAATCGGCTTTGGAAATCAACAACAAAATTATGATCATGGTATTTCTGATGAAATAAATTCATTTAAAGTTGAATGTTAGCCAGGAACATCATATGGAAACTTTGGCAATGCAAACCAGTATGTTTGTGGATGAGTTGGACAGATTCAAACAGATCTGGTTTCAGAGGAGTGTAAAATGTATTTACTTTAGTCATCAAAACTGTGTCAAAGTGGACCCAACAAGTTCAATTAACAGTGAGTACCACTCTTGTTTCTCCTTAGGAGGAATGTCCTTCATCTGGAACAACATGGAAGCTTTCCCAAACCCATCCTGGCCCACCGTCCCTGTCTCCTCCCTGCTCTTTCCCACTCCAGAGTGAATGTAATCAGCTGTGACATGAGAAAACACGTTCTCTGTCTGTCAGAACTCTGCTAGTCCTCTGCTGACAGTCCTCTACTGACTCTCCTTCTCTAAACCCCCCAATCCCCTCCACTCCACCCAGCACACACACACACACACACCTAACCGCCTTCCCCTCCTCACATCTGCTGTGCTTATGAACATCAAAATGCCATTAGGCCCTCCAAAACACCTCTGGTCCCCTGGTTGGCGGGGCCTCACACTGAAGTTGTGCACTCTGAGCCCCGCGAGCTCTGACTATTGCTCACCGGTGGGCCTCAGCTCCGGCCACTGTGAGAAAATAAAACCCAAAAAGAGCCATTCTGGAGGAAAAACACAGAGAAGTGAAAGACGGATGGAACAACTGGGGCAGATAACACCCGGCAGAATACAATAACGCTGCGTCGGGCGACAGTTGGAGGTTGTAATTGCTTAAGGCGGCGGAGAGGGATGTGGTGTGGAAGTGGAGGGGGCTGAGCTGGCATGTCGGGTGTTAATGGAGTGATGTCATATGAAAACTCCAGAATGACAGCTAGTTAACAGAGGGAGATTTGGCTAATCAAATAAAATGCATTAACTCCAGGAAATGGCCGTGGCGGTCAGTCTCAGAAATGGCCGTGTCTAATGAGGTAAAATGCAAATGAAGAAGGAGAGGAGTCGTGAAAATGTTTAAACTAACTATAAAGAGATGATGGAGTGCAGGACAGTGGCCGTCAATCTCCCCACTCATTACCTTCATGCGAAATTAACCGGAGCTTTAATCATTACATAAAATCAGCTCCGGCCCATTTGTTGATAATTGTAAAGGAACACTGGTTCAGAGTGAGTCCTTTGTCATCAATCACATCCCGCAGCACATTTCCTACAGTTAGGGAACACTGCAGGTAAAAATATGAAACATACCACACTATTCTCCTACTGGGGAATGATCTATAATGTTTAGCTGTTTCCAGATGTATTAAATCTGAAACTACTTGGTGATTAAGTATCCACAGGAAAGTGCTGACCATTTCAGCCTCATGAAGTGACATATCTGGTGCAGTTATTTCTGTACTACATTGGCGCTGGGTTGGAAATCATTGCAGGAACCACTGTAGCAGTAAATTTACTACTGCTCCGGCTATGATTATAAAGTAGCTAGAAGGCTATGTTTATAGCCACAGTGAGAAAATGAGTCTTGAGATCACACCATGGTTAAAATATGAGGTGTATTAACATTTTTCAGCCTTTGTGTCCAGTATGTCTTCTTTCAACCAGGCTGATTACATCCCATTTCTTTTGATTTGTGTGGAAATGGCGTCTCTTTTCACTCTGCTGCTGTTTGACATATAAATATAGCATTTGAATGACTTTAATATCCTTCTAATCAATGTCCAGTGATCTTTTGATGTCCTCAATTCAATATAGGAAGGGTCATCCATGCCGCAGCTTTATAAACACAATAAAGGTAAATGATTACTCCCCTCTGTGGTGTCCAAAAATACAGCCAGTAATGAAGAGAAATGGTAGAGTTTGAGGAGGAGGCCTGTCATGTGTCATTGGCCGACTCTAAGCCCGAAGATTAATCACGAGAGAGGGGCTCTGTGGCTAAGATGTGGTCACCCTTGATCGATAAATCCACCACACTCCCTTCCCTCCTCCTGTGGTTCTCTGCTTCGCTGTCTCTCTCTTTATCTCCAAAAATACACCTCAAGCTAAATCAGCATAATGCCATGTACCGTTCCAGTGAAAAGTTTTTACACACACTCTTCATGGTAATGAAAGTCGTACTATTTTTGTCTTTTAGTGATGTATGTTAACTGTCTTTTTTTTTCCCCCGAAGTGGAACAATTGTACAACAGCTTCAATGATTTTGAAAAAGTTTACAGGCTAAAAGGTACGTACACACATTCCCACTTTTATTAAGTTAAGCGTTCCTTAGTTGTACCTCAAGCACGCTCTTTTTACAGCCCGTTAAATTTCTGGTTTTAATTCTGGCTGGGTATTTGGCAAAACTTAAATTTAACAGAAAGGATTCTTTTCATAAATCTGTAGCTGGCCACAAAAACAAACCAAACGCCTTCTGGCCACAATAATAAAAGGAGTCAAAGTGACAATTTCAAACATCAAGCCTGCATTATGTATTGCAAATATATCATCATCCTAATTAGAGCATGGTGGTGGCAGTGTTATAGTGTTTGAGTGAAACAGGTACTTTGTTGTTGTTGAAATGATGAAGGAGGAGAACTACTTCCAAAACTCTTCAACTTCACCTGAAATCAACAGCTAGATGGTTTTAAACTGGACCCGTTTTTAATTATCAGCAGAAAGTCGTCAAAATTAACATTAAGGCTTGAAAACAGTCTGTGTATAATTATTTAATTAATGTGTTTCACTTTTTCAATTCAGTTACTGAGATGAATGAACTTTTCAATAATATTCTAACTTGATTATTATGACTTTAATTTTGACCTTGTGTGGATTACAGAAAAAGCACAACAAGTTCAAACATGTGTGCCCAGTTCTAGTCAATATTATTGTCAATCTACCAAGAAAAACAAATGATGCAAATAAATCATTGAAAGCTCAAGATAAAGATAATTCTGCATTTTATTGATTACCTCCCAATCTGAGGCATGCAGTTTAAGAAAACATTCATCCTATATTCTATTTGAGTCTCTTGACCCCGTATTTTACACAGGGAATGAGGGAAATAAAATCAATAATCAGATATTAACAAGACAGAAATAGGAAAATGCTATGAACAAAATAAAACAGCTTTAGTCGAGTTCTTAAATCAAATAGCCCTCTGTAGATTGCAGGAATATATACCAAATCTAACCTCAGTTTAGCCCAGCTAAGACACAACGAAGAAGAAATTCTGATAATATCCTCCAGAGACCACAAATGGGACTTTTGACTTGGTCTACGAGGAGGGCATAATGTAACAACATTGCATTAAAAGGGTCTTTTTACAGCGTGGCGGTGCAGCGTGGCTGTATTCCTTGTGTGAGCCCGGTGCTCTGTTTGCGGTCACTAATGGGCATCAGAAATTACAGGCAGTGGAATCGCGCCCCGCGGGGGGACTGGCCTCCTCAGCGGAGCGGAGCACTTAGATGGTGTCTGAAAGGCTGCTGGAGGAGAAAGGGGGGAACTCAATGTCACAGCCCTGCCTCATAATTAAAGAAACCCTATTCCTTATCCACTGTTAGGTGAGCCCTGGCTTGGTGCTTCATCTGAGGGCTCCCATGTGGGCGTCTAATGCGAGTTGCCCCCGGTGTGCATGTGGGCTGATCGGGGGAGCTTTGCCTTTCTGCTGGGTGTCGGAGCTGGAAGCCCTCTGCCCATTTCCAGAGTAATGGAGCCAGGTCTATAAGAATCACAGACCTCAGAAAGTGAAGGAAGTATCAACTGTGTGATGACTGAAAGCCCAACAAACCCAGAAAAGCCACAAAGTAAGTGGAAGGTGCAAAGTAGGAGCCATTTTAAAAGTGAAAGTGCCTTCAGAGTTGCCAAAACGATGAAATATGATAAATTTAAGTTTCTTCTTATTTAGAAATTCAAGGTTCATCGTTGCTTCTTAAGTCTGTAGATTTTCTCCCTGCCTAATCCCTCATTTGAAGTAAATAAAAGTAG
The DNA here is from genome assembly GCA_903067095.1 of Girardinus metallicus. Lineage (NCBI taxonomy): Eukaryota > Metazoa > Chordata > Actinopteri > Cyprinodontiformes > Poeciliidae > Girardinus > Girardinus metallicus. The sequence goes on from CAEGAE010043336.1 coordinate 18,807, forward strand.
TAGAGCTGTCATGGTCAGGTTGTTTTCCTCATCTAGCTCCCATGCTTTATAATTATTCATATGAAATGCGGTGCTGTTGATGGGCAACAGTCTTATTTTCTGCTTCAGTCAACAGTGCACATTTGTATTTCTAAATTGTGCAGCGCTTGTTATGTAAGGCAATTTTCTGCCTTCTTAAGAGCCAGATCTGCTGTGCATTAATAAGAGTTGAGCTGAGGGGTCCTGTTCATGCTCTACACCACACAGCCACAGCAAAACGCAGCTGCTTTTACTCAGATATACATACATACATATATGTCCATATATATTCAAAATTTATGAGAAATGTCTGGATTTAAAACAGGTGTTAATCTGGATAATACTTGGCATGTTAGGATGTCTTTATTTCTGCTTCAGCTTTTCCAAGTCCTAACAAATCAAATTCATTTCAACAATTCCCCCCCAAAATTTTAAGAATTTTTATTTTTTTTTAATTTTAGTTTTCCTTCATACTTTGATGAGAAAATAAACTTTTCCAAACTACAATTTTTTCTTAAGTATTAATACCAACCCTGTGATGGACTGGTGACCTGTTCAGGGCGTACCAGAGATAGGCACCAACGCCCCGCGACCCAGCAAGGATTAGTGAGTTTGGACAGTGAATGGATGTACGGAAGAATGGATAGATGGATTTATCGGATGGGTGGATAGACGACTAAACAAATGGACAAAGGGATAATAATGTACAACTCAGATTTAGAAAGACGGATACATTTAGTGGATGGATGGTCGAACGGATGGATGGATACAGGACAAATGAATGGACATATGGACGGACGGATGGACGAACAGCCAGATGAAAACTTGACAGACGAAAAGAACTTTCGTAGAATTTGATAGGGACCAAAGAATGAAAATATAAATACTTTTCCATACTCCTCTTCCTATTCCCATATTTATCCCAGTCTGGAAAATGTCTGATATTTAGTGATGTTCAGTTTTTGATTTTTCACAAGATGCTTGACACCAGATGGACGGGACTCCTCCCTTCCAAGCAGCCTAAGTGACTCCATTTCCTCTGACATGCCACAGTGTGAGCCGCAGCGTCCACATTTGAGCATGTCATTTTAATTTCGATTTAATATCCAGCAGAACAATCAGCGGCCGTTTCGCTAAACTGCATGAACACTGCGTTGAGCTGGAAAATCAATGAATCGGCGCGTGGGGCTCATTTACCACACGTGCTATTAAAATGGAAGAAACACCCACCACCCATAAAAAAAAAAAAGACATTTGGAGCAAATTGGAGACGGGATATATTAACCGTAAGCAGCAGGAAACAAAAGTAGCAGAGATGGATCTGAGATTTGAGGAGGGAACAAGAGGAAAGGGTGTGAGGGCGGGGCAGGAAGATGGCAAAGAGGTGAGGAAAAGATAGAGAGTGCACACTGCTAGGCCTGTGAAAGGCTGTTGTAGTTGGCAGCAGCTGACCTTGGTGACGATGGCTTTTCACCAGAGGCTTCTAATGAAGGCTGATTGCCGGGGAATAGTGAGGGAGCCACGGGAAAGAGAGGACAGAGAGGGAGGGGGGGGGGGAACAGGGCTGGGAGACAGAAAAGGATGGAGGAGAGACTCAGGTAATTGCAGCACTTGTGGGTTGAGGCCCCGCGGTACTGTGATGTCGGGGTGCAGTGGGGAAGAAGAGAGATGTCTGTGGACACTTTGGTGGTAAATTGTGGAGCACGGGGATAGGAGGCAGGCCCCTAGGCTGTAATTACCCCTATGAGTGTGTGGATTGAGAGTGGACAGGCCCGGTGTGGAGCTCTGACAGCGATCAAGGAGACAACTGCGAGGAGGAGAGGGACAGACGGCAGGAGTCTGACAGACGAGGAAGACAGGACGCCTCCACCTCCGCCTGGCCCCCAGAAAACCAGCCAGGCAGACACTGGACTGAGGTCAGAGGCTATTAGTGAACACACAACATGCTGGTGACAAGACAACTATGACAAGAACAGCACAGCTCAGGGTTCCTCCACATTTTTCATTACACATCTCCACATCATTTCTGACTGAAATTTCTATTTTTTCCTACATCTTTTAAAGAAAACCCTGGACATTTGGGCTTGATGATCAACTTTGAGCCTTCCTGAAAAGTGCATGAGCTTTATAATCTGAAAGCTCTCTAACTAAATAATGAAAAACCCAATGCTGCAATTGGCTTCTTATTTTCAGGGTGGTATGAAGTGACTGCTGCAGAATCTGGACCAACTTACATCAGCTCTATTTTAAGACCTTTAACTCCAAGACTTGTCCATTAAGAAATTGAGCCCATGAATCTCAAGCCTTAAAAATAATAATGTTATTTTGTTTCCCAGACTTGAATCTGGTATAGGATCCATAGGGAAAGCTAAAGATTAGGGTGATGACAAAGAGACCTTCCTACCTCAAACACGGGAAATGCATCACTACACTTAAATACTCAAAGTACCAGTAGAAAGCTGGTCAGAAATGGATATCATACCAAAAAGGATTTTTTCATTGATTTATGAGAAAAGTATGAGTAATTTTAGACATAACATTTTTAACAAAATGTAAAACAAAACCCCCTATTTCCTTGTCTTCAAAATTTAAACTCTTCCTACATTGCTTTATTATCTTTCAAGAGATGCCTGCTTCATTTCCTCTTAGCAACAAACATTTTGGTTGGATGAAAAATAATTAAAAGATTATTAATTAATTAATAAAAAAGCATCATCACATGATTTTATGTAGTAGAAAATGGAAGAAACAAAATCATCCGACAAAAATCAAGGATCTTTGCATCTGTAATTTTATTTTTTCCACACTTATCCAGGCCTGGAAAATGATAAAAGCAAATTCCAGACTTTTCCAGACAACCTAAGAGTTCTGAGTGAAAGAGCACATAATGTAATGTGATGAAAAAATAAACTAATTAGATCAGAGAGGGATTCTGGGGCTCCACAGGATGGCGTAGCAGGGTCAAGAGGGCCTGGGCACACTCGCTGGAATAAGAGATTTGATAGGCTGGCCTAAGCTTCCCATTGCCACGGATCAGTATGTACTGCCTCCCCTTTTCCTGCCTGGGCTGATGTAACCCACTGGAGTGGCAAATTACACCAGACCTACAGCTGTAGCCCGACATTATGATTAATTTGATCAGTAATTTCTCCTGTTTTTCATTTTAATCGCCGCGACCATTCTGCTGTGGCAAGTCTTTCAGATCTAATTAAGATCAATTCCGGTGTAACAGACTTGGCGCGCCTTTACCCCGTCAAATCCCTGAGCTCTCCGGGCGTGGAGAAAACCTGCAGCTCCAATCAATCAACTTCCAGCGAAATCCAGCGCGCTCCTGCAATCAGCCCATTAACGCACTTAAGCAAATTTCATAATCCCCCCCTCCACGCCTCCTTTCATGTCTATTTGTCATCACTTTGGTGGCTACTTCAGGCAGCCACAGGCTGCATCCAACATCACCTTACACGTTAGGGAGAGAGAGTGAGACGGGGGTGGCAGAGAAAGTTAAATCCTTCCTCCATTTAAGATAATTAGCTGCAGTAATCTAAGGCCAGACCTTATTGACTAATGGTGACATGATCTGTTGTGGCAAGATTTGTATTCTAACAAGCATATTAATGAGGAAGGTAATGAGTTTTGTCACACAAATTAAAAAACAGAAAAAGCTCAAGGGATGTAATGAGTGCTTTGGATTTTCTCTGTACGAGTTTACAAAGAGTATCACACACCTCCCCTGAGAAACGAGCTACAATGAGACATTAATTGGAACATAATGAATGTTTGTCTCTAAGCAGCTTGGCATTATGTTTGCAGCAAATAGTTAAATGGCTGAGTGATCCTACTTGTCTGGATAATAACAGCAGGAAATAGGGGTGTTATCATTGTATTATGGTAATTACGACTGCACTTTAGAGCACAGGCCAAGTCCTCTGGGTGAAGAATGAAAACAGTGAAAATGCCCTCCTCCTCTGGGTTTATTTTTAACATTTAAAATCATAACCAAAAACTGGTAACTGCTTAGAACTGCAGCTGCAGTTAAAAGGCAAAGATTATTACTAGAGCAAAAATAATGTGCAGATATCAGTTTAAATTAATGTGTTCGTGAGTGGCGTTAATGGTTTTTGTAGATCTCCATGTCATCATTAAACGGGGCTATATTTTGGAGTCAAACACTGTGTATTTAGAGTCTTAATGCAGAAGATAGTGGCAACATTTCCCTGAAAAGGCAAGAGTATAGGGACGACTGTGTGTTTACACTGCAAAAACACAAAATCTAACCAAGTATTTTTGGTCTAGTTTCTAGTGCAGATATCTTAGTACGCTTGAAATAAGACAAAAACTCACCAGTAACTTTTCAGCAAGTACTAGTTCCACTGCCAGTGCAACTAGTACATTTTTGTTAAACTGACTAAAAACAAGCTCCTATGTTCTGCTAAAAAAAGTTTCTTATATATTAGATTTGTCTTATTTGAAATGTACTAAGTTATTTGAACTAAAAACTAGACAAGAAATGCCATGAAAGAGTTTGTGTTTTTGCAGAGTTGAAAGTTGAAGAAATCATCACTTTGGTGGCTACTACAGGTGAGAACTGCCGACCTCCACAGGCCTGGTTCACCTTTTGGCACAATTTCTAGATGCCTAGAAATTGTAAGGTGGCACATTCATCTACTCAAAGTATTCATGGTATGGCGTTCCAGAGATGGACATGTTTTGATGAGAAATGTGAAAATCAAACCAAGATCAGAACGAAAAGACTTTATGAAGCTGCTGAGAGAGACTCGTTATTCACAGTGAGATTAGTCCTGTACCAACATGGGCTGAAAGGAAACTGAGAGAGGAAGAAGCCTGGAGACATGTCTTTTGGTCTAATAAAACTAAAATAAAAAATATATTTTGCCATGATGACCAACTTTACTTTTAGGATGGAATCTTGTGAATACCTACTGTGAAGTTTGGGGGTGGCAGCATTATGTTGTGGGACAGGCCAGTGGAACTAGCACTGTTTTTAAATCAATTGAATTATTTATTTAAACTAAGCCCTAATAACTAGCTGAAAAGTCATAAGCTAGTTTTGTCTTATGTCAATATGTTTGCACTAGAAAACAGATGAAAATACTTGGAAAGATTTGTTTTTCTTGCAGTGTAACCAGTAGATAATTTCACACTTAATTATCCAAGTCTTTTATCACTGTGCATTTTGGGATTTACAATAAATACCAAAATCTACAACTTTAAATAAATTTGTTTTTGACACTTTCTGTATTAAAATTAATAGCTTAGATTAATGAATTAGTCGATTCTTTAATCAACATCAAAAAGTCGTTAGTAGCCTCTTAGCAGGACTAAGCCTCTAGTCTGAGTTTCCAATCATTGACCTAAATGTTGTCGGGAGGTGGGGCTGCAGGTTAAATTTCACTGCAGATTTGAAAGTGTCCTGAGGCCGCGGCCTGTCCTTCAGCAAACCTCTCGCTGGGTGACACTCTCTTTGGCAATCGCAGCAATGACCCTGAGAAACTAAGCCTTTTATGACAATTCTGCCTCTCCCATACACAAACGCACTCCATAATCCTATTTGATGAGGCAATATCTTAATGACACCTGATGTGGCCTCTTCGCCCCCTAAAGGGAGGTCTGTCCTCAGTCATCATAATCACCCACAATGTTGCTTTTAAAAGAAAACAATCTCTAAAAAGCAAAGCGTGTCAGGCAAAACTTCCTCAGGTGGATTCCAAGCACATCAAAAACTTAGGCGCAGCTGGTGGACTATCTGCTTTTTATGGCTTTGTGCTTGTTCCATCGCAGTTTGAATGCGCTAATCTGTTATTTTGGTCACTCAGACTGGATGGTGCGTTTAGCGCGATGTAGCGGCTAGCCTTTGGAGCCCATTAAATCCAGAGGCTGTTTTTCCTGCTGAGTCTCACCAGGCCGTGACAGGGCCGGAGAGGGCTGCAAGGGGAAACAAATAGCCCAACTCATCCCGGCCATAAAGTAGCTCGCACCACAACCCAATAAGGGTCTGACGCTGATGAATGTGACCGGGGACGGAAAGGCGACCCTGGCCAGTTTCCACCAGAAATGAAACCACAGGGATATAAAATAGGTTATTATGGTCACACAGTGACAGGCAGACGCACAGCAGGGCAGAGATGGATGGACAGACAAAGTGACTAAAAAGGGGGCTGAGAAGGACAAGCAGCAAAAATTAAAGGACGGATTAGGCCAAAAGATTGATTACATGAGGAACAGCAACATGAATATGTGCATCTTTGATTGTTAAGTTCAATATCCTCAAGTGGATCAACAACGTGCATCGTCTACTAGATCCATATAAACACTCACAGAAGCTACCACTCTCCACTTTAACAGGCACTTGATAAATAACTAGTGGGGGGTGAAGAGTTGTGTTTATTACTTGACAAAATTGAAACACTGACAATGATGCAATTCTGATGCTCATTTCAGTTTTAGAGGAAAGTTTCCTTTGAATAAAAATCACTTGTCTTTATAAAATTATTTACTTCATGTAGAAATATTTAATTTACTGCAGCCAATCTGCAGCAGCTTTGAGGAAAAAGTCAGGCTACACGCTGCACAGGTCAGTCATCACAGTCAAATAAAAACACAAATTTTTAAATATTTAATTAATGTGTCTAAAATCCACATTCTGAATATGTTTATCATCAGATATTTACTGGAGAAATTCCAAAAAGCTTGCATCAATCACTAAAAAAAAAAAACTATGTTAAAAAAAAACAGTAATGCTCTGTGTAATTCTTGTTATTCAATAACATAACTCACATAAAATGGTTACTTTAAGTTTATCCCGATTTATCCTCTACAACCAACATGTTTGTGGTTAAATGTCACTAATAGAAAGCGATGTCCCATTTTACAGTGTCCATATTTGCCTTTAGTCTAACGGAGATGTCCTGATCAGGATTGTGTTCCCTGAAACTGATCCGAGTCATTTAAAAGTAGACATCTGTCAATACCAAAATCTGATACAACATTAAAGCTAATCGAAAACTCAGAAGATGTAAAGTGTAATAAAATCACATAGTACATTTAACCAGTATGGTTTCTTAACAGTAACAGGAGTTTTTATGGGGTAGCTTTTTGTTTCCACATGATGTAACTTGGCACATACAGTAAAAACTCTTGTCTTATTCCTGATTACAATATTTTGCTGTATGCAGCTTGTTTCACACTAGGCAGTTGCTTCCGTCTTTGAATCAATTCTGTGATTATGGAAATTTGCACAAAATCAACAGATCCTTCCATTTTTTCAAGCTAATGCATAAATCTGAGTGTACTGCAAATTTCATGCAAAAATATTGGGTTTAGTGTTGTATTTGTATTATTGCCTCAGTTTTACTGGATGTCAAGTTATGGTCTATTATTGATATGGCGAGTATCAAAATCAAGCTATTAGTTATCTCATTTAAAGTTATTTAAAGAATAAAAATGTTTGTGTGTCCAATCTGTCTTATTTTTTTTATATGTAGATTTCGGAATGAGGAAAAAATATATTAAAATATTTTTAAAGTAGCAAAACAAAATCAATAACTTTGAATGCAAAAAAAAAAAAATCACAAAAACAATTGGGAAATCTTAGAGAGACTTATTAGGCTAACTTTAGCATGTTTCTTCTGTTTTGGTAGGACTTCTTGATGATTCAACCAGTAGCATTTACTTGTCAGTGCTTATCTAATAAATTGTGTTTTTTAACAAAACTTGCAGAATAAGTTGCTCTCCTGTTTCACTTGCATAACATGTTACTTTGAACATCATACGGGTGACTGACTAGTATTTCAACTGCTTCTTGTGCAGCACAGACAAGTATTTGGGAACCAACACAGCAGTTTTAATTGTAAGCATTATAGAAATTGGTGAAATTGTGAAAACCCCATAGATTGTTAGGGTTTCAATTAGACTGTTATTATTTCAACAAATTATTCTCTTCTGGTCTATAATGTAGTTTTGGAAATCATATACACAAAACTGCAGTACTTTTCAAAATTAGTCATGTATATTGAGTCTGCACTGTTCTCTGGTGTTGTGGCAAATTATAAACACTCAGCTAAAACAAAAAGATATCAGAGGTTTCTTCAGTGACTGCAATGCTAATTTTTTGAAAAATCTCAACTGTAAAGCACTCAATTTCTTTGAGCATTTTCTATGCAGAAATTCAGATATATTTAGAGTTATTTCTGTAATTATTAATAGCTAGAAAATATAAAACATAAATTCTAGATTTTGTAGAAAACCTGAAACATACCTAATTTTATTCTAAGCATCAAAGCAAGTACCAGGGTTCTTTGCAGCTTTGATAACAGCAGTCAAGTTGCTTTTAAATAATGAAACAATGCTGCTAAAAGTTGAATGTGGCTTTCTGTTTATGGCACTGATTCTGCCATAAAATTAACATGCAACGTTGTTTCATCAGTTTCTGTAAACAATTTCACAACATAATTCACATCTAAAGTTTAGAAATGCAAACAAACAGCTGATTTGTGCACATCATGACCAATCTCATAAACAGTGTGACGCCAGATTCCTGTTAATCACGAGCTATGAGTGGATGAGGACTCACCGGCAGCGGTATGGGCGGAGTGACGGGGGAGGGAAGGCTGCGAGCCGGCGACTGGTTCGGCCGGTGTGGCGGGGACTGCTGCGGGTGTCCAGAGGTGGAGGAGCAGGTGGAACCTGGAGATGGTACAGAGGTGTGCTGCTGGCTGGGTGGGGTCATGTGATGCTGGGTTGGCAGCTGGTTCTGGGTGTGGGAGTGGGTCTGTTGGTGATGATGGTGCTGCTGCTGCTGCTGTTGCTGCTGCTGCTGCTGCTGGTGATGCTGCTGCATCTGCTGGAGCTGCTGCAGGTGCTGGAGCTGGGAGTTCAGTGATGAGGTAGCTGTTGATGAAAGGACAGTGGGTTGATTTGTGCGTCAGATCTCAACTTTCACGCATACAGCACAACAAACTCAAATAAGCTTGTACACTGACAACCTGAAAACAAGTGTTTTAGCACATAAAAAGGAAGACCTCATTATTTGAGGAATATTCCGACACCTCAGAAAGATGTGGAGGTGTGGGTGACAAAAGGTGAACAGTGAGAGACACATGTAAATTGCACGGAGCCACAACAAGGTCCTCCAGGGTTTTTAGCCTGCATGAGAGAGAGAGAGTGAATTTAATTTAGCAAGTTGGAGGACAAAGCCCTTCAGCCTGACTGATATAACTGCTCTCTCTGGAGCCAAAAGTCATCATTGTTATATGGAGAATGACACAATCTTTGGTTTAATGGCTTAAAACCTCATAAGAAAGAGACATCCATCTTTTCACAGAGAGTACAGAAATAAACCCATTAACTAATTGGATCCAATAATAGCATTCCAGTAAAAAACTAACTTACTCACTTCAGTGCTTTACATTTTGAAGTGGTTTCCAAAAAAAGGTTAACCCTTGTGTTGAGTTCTGGAGCAAATTTTGTGCACATTTTGTGCAGAATGTTCACCTAATAATAGATTTTTTTTTTGTCTAACATATCTAAAATATTCTAAAGTAAATGCCTGGGCAAAATGCAACTTGACACCCTACTGGCTGTACCCAAACAGCTCAGCTCAAAGAATCCAGAAAATGGCAGTGAACCTGAAAGTTCTTGGAACATAAAAGGTGAGATGATCCTGAACCTGTAAAGCTAATTTTCTAATTTATTACAGCTACTCCAATGTAACTACCAAGTCGAGGGAGAAATATTCAAGTATTTACCAAGTCAAGTCAAATGACTAATATTAAGATTCTCTCATCGCATACACACGATCTAATATGCATTTTACTGAATGTAATGAATATACAAACATAAGAAGAGTTTTGAACAGCTGTGAAATATTTTAAAATATTTATCAGGTTAGAAATACAAGTATGCATATAAGACAAAAGCAGAGCTGTAAAATGTCTCAAATCTCAGTTATCACAGCAGTGGCAATTTGTGCAGAGGACTGCGTGGAGCCAATATTTAGTAGCAGTTATCTCTATTATCTGATATTTCTCAATATTACCACTGAAATTTCTGTAATTACATTCAGTTCACCAGAAACATTCCAACAAACCTTGAATCTCCTCTGCTATACCTATTATTCATATTAATGGACATTTAAGCAAAAAAGTAGAACGATATCTACTAAGAGTATAAAAAGATGAGGTTTAGTTTTCATAGAAACTACAAGATTGAAAGGATTCAAACTATCCGATTAAAACAATGAAACCAAAATAACAAAATAGAACAATTTACGACCTTGTCTTGAAAACTAATCAATAAAAATATGTTGTGACCTCTATTAGTGGAGTTTATCCACTAATAGAGGAATAGAAAATTCCTCACATTCAAATTTACCAAAAAAAAAACTCAGTGTAGAAACCTTGATTGAATGAAAAGCAGAGCCTTTATGTTGAACAAAACGTTCCTTCAAACAAAGATTCATAAAAACACGGCGAACAATCAGAACTAGGTCTCGCAGTTTAAAATAAAGATGGAGCAAGAAACAATAGTTCTGAAGAGAGCTTCTTAACATCTATTGATAAATGCAGCCTTGACAGTGCATAGTCAAGATTGCATACATACAGAATCAATGCACTTAAATAATTTAAGTAAGCTTGTCTCATAAAAGATGAATAAAACATCAGAGCAGACATGTCTTTGATTAGTGGGGTCACTTCTACTCCAGGACAGGCGTGGATGAACATTTGATGAAGATCAGATCTCTCCTCACTCTGCAGAAGCTCAGCCGAAGGAAGCTGGCATCTCTCGGCCAGTAAACAGCACACTTTTATATTTCTTCTACCTCCTGACACATTGACACCTCTCTCACACCCCACCATGAATTATATATCAACCGTGCGAACAGCAAGAGTCCAATTCTCGCTTGAAATGTTGGGGCGAGTTGTCTTGCGAGTGCCGAGCCCCTGACAGGACCCGCTCTCTTCCTTTGCAACTTCGCAACGACAAAATGTTGAGACACCCATTTAAAGAGAGAGTGAAAGAGAACAAAGATGGAGAAAAACAAAAGGGGGGCAAAATGAGATCTCTGTCAGAAAATTATTGAAACCAGACGAAGATCAAAGACGATTGAAGAATTTCCTGCGGCACCAACCATTACGCAGAGGAACAAGAGGCACAACAAAAGAATATGAAGCAAAAGAAAACAAATACAGAGGGAATATGGAAGAAGCCCCATGTGGCCTTATTATCAGGGCTACACTGCAGGTAACTATATTCTTTAACAGCAGTGCTTTATAAATTCTGTCATCTTGTTAAGACTGTCAGGACCACTGACCCTCCGATCCTTCCTAACTGGCCAACTGGCATTCTGAAGCTCATTCTTTTAACCGCATCCATCTGATTGCTCTGCTTGAGCACATAATCCAAACGGCTTGTCTCAGCTAATTGTTTGTGCTTCTTCCTCCAGCAGACACAGAGCTGAGGACGAGAGTTGGAGCTGCGCTTATAATGGAGAGAGGCCAAGAGGGTGCTGTGTTCCTATAGTGCTCATTATATCTCCCGCTGCCTCTTTGTTGCGCTTCATATTCACCAGCAGTCGTGTGCTGCACCGCGAGTGGCGCTCCCACTTAGTCACCATGCCTGAGGTGGTGGAGGAGACAGGGATTCTCTTTTGCTGTTGTCACTACTTGCCATATTTAATGCTTGTAATAAGGAAAGGGTGAGATCGCTCTGCTTAGTGATCAGATACAACCTGAACTGTGGCTTTTTGTGCTCCATTTAAATATTTAACAACAATCAGCTGAGACAGAAGTGTAAGGCCTCCAACCTTGCTGCTTTGAAGAACTGTCAGCCATCTCTCTCTTATTTTTTTTTTTTCTGTAGTGCCACAGAAGAAATCAACTGTTATCTTTGACTGTCCTGGCCCCGGGTTCTGAAGTGCTGTAGGACGAAAAAGACTGATTGTCAGAGGTGGTAAGGCTAGGTCAAAGCTGGCTCGTTCGTCAGACAAAATGCTATTTTTGTTTTCTATGTGGTTAAGAAGTGAGATGGTGGAGAGGGGTCTCTCTCATTACAAGCACTATCTCAGTATTCCTGCCAACCATCCTGGTACAGCGCTTTAGTCTCTGGGGTTCATTCACACCCGGCTCTTTGTTCCACTTGCAGTGCATTACATCTCTGTTCATAACTATCCTCTATTAGTTATAACTTGATGGTAAGTGGATTTGAATTCAGAATCTTTGATTATGCAACTACTTTTAAAATAATGTCCAAGTAAACTGTGTGTTTTTCAACTTTGCACTTAAAGGCAATAATTAAAGGCGACCTATTATGATTCCTTGAACAGGTTAGGATAGGTCTATTAGCATACAAAGCATGTTCATTATATTTTTTGAAACAAAATAATAAGATTTTAGTCTGGCCTGTTCAGCCTATTTTGAGCAAATTCTTTTAGGGCTTCTTGTCACTTTAAATCCAAATAAGCTGTTGGCCACAACCCCGACTTATAGTTTACACTCGTAAGATAGTATTGATAATGCTTCACTTTCACATTCTGTTCACAAACAGAATAACAATTTCTTGAAATAGTTTGGTAAGGAACCTCTGCTCATTGGAGAATTTTCTCGACCCTTCAAAAATGTGGCTCCAACTCATGAAAACTGTGAAACAGCCATTTAGCTTAGCACCAATACCAAGTTCTGAAGCAGAACCTATTTCTAAGATAATCAGTAGTTAACAGTTAACCAGTCGTAGTATTTTCACTGCACTTAAAAATTATGAATCTTTGACAATGTCAAGATTATTCAAGATTATTATTTGACCCTGTCATATCAGATTATATTAAAGAAAAGTATTAAATGTCATATTTATGGTCCCTTTAGAAATGCTAATCATCCTACAGCGCTTTTCTGGTCATTTGATTTGAAGTTGAAATATACAAGCAGCAAACAGTTTAATATATAATCTTTTTAAAGAGAAAGGTCTTCTTGGTTATCATTGTGTAGTCCTTGGAAGATCTCGACCACTGCAGCATGAAAAGTGACTGCAATGTCATATTAATTACATCTGCACAAACAGACTTTGACTGACTTTTATTTCGTCAAATAGCAAACATTCCATGTTCTATGACGAAGAGTCAGAAAAGGACAGAAACAGTCCTCTCATGTTGAAGGAATTCAAGCTATCTGAGCATCAAAAATGAAAGCACAACTTAAAGACCTTGGAACAAATATATTAGGTTCATGGGAATTAATAAAGTCTCTAGATTGTTATGGTATACATATGCATGGATGTTTACTTCACATAAAGGCTATATTATTGAGAGCAACTCTGCAAACCTTGCTTTCAGCATGAATATTAATTTAAACAGGAGTGGAAAAATGTTTTTAAAGTGCCTTGTTTGAATGGAAGAACTCAACCTAGAGCAATAAAAAAAATAAGAGCTATGTACATTAAGAGTCTATCAGGCTGCAGTCAAGCGTGTGAGGACTCGTTGGAATAGCATTGAGTGACCCATCCTGTATTTTTAGGAACTGCTCAGGTCTAAACATGCCTGTCATTCTCTAATGAAAAAGGTAAGCGAGGACAAACAAGCTCCCCATTACTACTCTACCTCACGTTCTGCTGAGGAGTCCATAAAGCTGTGTCTCAATTGCCTTTTCAGTGAGCCACACTGATAATTACTCCACTGGAGATAAGGAGATTTAGACTCTATGAGATCTGGTAATTATGAAGTTGGTCAAAGGAAGGTCATTTTTTACTCTGCGGACTAGACCAGAGCAGTGGCACACTAATGAGAGAGAAAAAAATGCTTCTGTACTCATGGTTTTTTTTGTTCAGTGTTAACTTTTAGTACAGAGGTCCACTATTTTTATTATTAAAGATAATCAGATTTTTTTGTCCTTTTTAAAATTCACAAACATTTTACTATAATCAGACTGGAAAGAAATGTATTTAGTAAAGGTGTCTTGATAAATCAAAGCATTTTTAAATACTTAATTCTCAAGACCAAAATAAAAACTAAACTCCGTTTTCATGCCCATGACTTGCAAAGCAATATTATAGGCCAGGCATTTTATCTTGTTGATCTAACAAATCTAATTGTTGCAATGTTTATGGCCAAGTCATTTGCTCACTCACTGAGGGAGGAAAATTTCCCAGTTGGGACAACAAAATGTTTTATTCTATTGCGTTCCCTGCCTTTATGAGGGCCAGTTCATGCAAAATTCACTTTTTTTTGTCCTTAAATACATTTTATTGTGTACTATGAGTCTCTAGAGTGTATGAAAGTTGAATATAGTCTCTCCCGCTGTTGTCTAAACATCTTTATATTCAGTTCATAGTTTTCTCTAGTCCCTATTACATTTTTTGAGCTCATAGTGTTTGCTGTGAAACTGCTAAATTCTGATAATAAACCATTTTTAGTTTTCGCAGCGTTTTTTTTTTTTTTTGGTCCTAGACCATGTTTGGTTGTTGGGTGCATTTACCCACACAATTCATTACATGATCCATCAGCATCGGAGCCTCTTCCAACTGCCTGATTAAATGGTATTTTTCTTGGAAATGAAGCCACATCAGTCAGGAAAATCCTCCATGTTTGCATGAAGCACTTCAAGAACAAGTACCTCAGTGACCTCCAACATTATCAAGAAGAATTTTCCAAAAAACTTCTTTTAGTTGATGCTCAGTTTCTTTTTTCAACAAAACGACGAATACAGCAAAGTGGTAAGTTGCAAATAACAATAAAATGACTAACTTTATTTTAGACTATTTTAAAATGCATTGTCTTGATAGCAGAGGCATCGTGCCTTCTGCTTATGTTAATGCTGTGTGCTTGGTTTTAGCAACATGCTTTGAATAGTGTTACATAAACAGTTTGTCATAGTTTTTGTTTTCTGGATCACATAAACCAAATGCATTCAGTGATGTTCTTGGCGCGAGCGCTAGCAGTAGCTGACGCGTTAACTTTGTTGACGTGCTCATTCATCTTGTGGTATAATTTTTGCTTCAAGCATGTTATTCTGTATGGACAAGGCTTCGCTTGTTGACATTTTTGCAATCAATTTGAGAAAAAAAAAGAGCAGCTGAAACGCTAGTCATTAAATTTCAGGAAGTTCAAATATAAGTGTTACACTTATTAGTCAGGAAAACAAATTTTTTCTTAAATGAGGTCAGCACACAATTAGCTGGATCTGGACTGACATATAACAAGAGCCAAATTATCAACGAGTAATTAAAACATGCTAACGTTAGGCTAGCACCTATGAAAACGATCAACAGAAAAATTCTCGGCATAACAACATAATCTTCAGGCTTAAATTAGGGATTTAAGACTGTATATCCTTATCCTTGTATATATATCCTTAGGAACAAATGATGAATCTATGGACATTTTAGGTGATGCTCTCTCCTATATTAGAAAAGCTCAGTTAAGCATGCTGGTGCAGAATGATAAGACTGTCCTGCAAAAACTCCAGTTGGAATAAAGTCACTGTTGGAAAAAAAACAAAAAATCCTACTGCAGGATCCTGAATGTAATTGTTGAGTGAGTAAGTGTAAAACTGATTTATTACCAATGTCATTTATTATAGTTGTGGGTCTGCTGTGGTAATTTACTGTGCTTTAAAGCTACTGACTTTTCAAGTGTATACATGCCACTGATTTTATTAACAGCAATGTAATATTGAATCGGAACAAATGCCAGAAATTATATGACTGATTGTTGTAAGACACAAGAAATTCTGATTGGAGTATCCCTGACAACATAAATGCATTTAGATAAAAGAATAGTTTTTAAAATATTAATGTCAATTAATACTAATGACTATAAAAAGAAAAATCAGAATAAGAAGCCTATCTATCTATCTATCTATCTATTTATATATATATAGGGAGTAAACCACTCACTGGTAGGGATTCAGAGATAATGCTTTCACGATGTGATGCAGGATGCAGGGCAATATCAAGCAGTGTTGTCGAATTCAACTCCGAGGGGAAGCATTTCAAAGAATCAAATCCTCTCCACGGAGTTGTTACACATACAAGAAAATCTCTGTGCACTTGATGATGTTGCCCTTTTGGTGTTGCTTACGCTCTGTTATTGATTTCCAAAGTGCGGCCCATAAGTTCCTGGGGCTTGCTGACAAAGTTCCTGGGGGTCCCAAGCAAACTGGAGATTGGTTTTCTTGAAGAATTTTCCAGGAGAAATGCGTAAAAATGTTTCTGCTTTTTTTAAACTGTACGGATAAGAATTAAAGACTCCAATAGTTTATTATTTTCTTAATTTTATTTTAAGCTATAGAAAAATCTTAATAAATGACTCGAAACAAATGGTTCAAACTTGAACAGAAATGAGCAAATGTTCATTGGTGCATTTCGTGCTTTTAATTTCTTCTTTAAACTTCTGTTAATAAAGATAGTGTTTTCCCCCTTTATTGTTATTAATGTTTCGTTTTTCTGACTCATATGGTCATAAGACAAGTTAATATATCTTGTACTTATAGTGTAAATTTTGATTAATGACGCTTCATCTAATAATCATCTTTATGTTGTTGCAATGAAAATCTGATGACCTGACTAGGGGTGTACCCCGCCTGCCATCCAATCGACCCTGTGACCTTGCAAAGATAAATGGATGTCGACAATGGATGGATGAATGAAGCTACAATCTTTTTTTGCACAAATCAGATATCTCCTCCAAACTTTTGGGATACAAACAGGATAAAAGCACTTTATCATTCTAAATCAACAAAAGAACAGAACAAATTTCCACTTTCTTTAGGTGTCTTTTAGTTTCTCACATCCCAAGCACACTTCAACATCACCAGTCTGTAATTTTGAGAAACTCGGCGAGATGTCTTTTGGCTTTTGTCCTTCAGAGTCCAGAAGGTGTTGGACTCCCCTATTTTTTTTTTCTTCAAAACGGCCTGTCTGCCTGGTGGGACAGACCGGGTTATTACAGTGTGTTCATGGTCCCATCATGTGTCGTCAGACCAAAGCGGAGGCCGCGAGTAAAAGCCTCATGCAAAATTTATGTTCATGCGGCTGTTTCAGTGGGTGGAAAAATCAATATTGCGAGCCTGATGCACGGAGATGACTGAGTGCTCTCTGACTGACAGTAAAAGCTGAGAGAGATTGAGCGGCTACATTTACTGTGCTAGAAATGGAGTGGCGTAGAGTTGCCCTAATAGTCTGGTTCAGCTCAAATTTGAATTTCATTGCGGATTATTTTTGTAGCAACTTGGATATTGAAGAGTTGAAGAATTACACCATTAGATAAAAAAAACAGGGTTGTGAAAGTGCACAAAGCAAGCTTGTCTTCAAATAGTCTAAAACACATCTTGCATGTGGTTTTTGAGCAGCTACAGTGTTCAGTATTATGGGGTTATTAAGGCTTCCCTTCCTTTCCTTCTTGCACAGATATATAAAATGATTGTAGAATAATCAAAAGACAATGTGGGTATGAGAGGGACATCACAGGCCTTTTGTTCTGTGCTGCTCCGCTTACATATGCTTTTGATAATGTACCACACACACACTGACGCACACACACACTCACAGTGCATTTGGGAAGAAATGTGAGAAAAAGAAATTCAGTGGGATGAAATAACCCCAAACAATGAGATTTGCTTTCCATTCTTCTGCCTCCATCTTCTGTCTTTAATTATTCCCTTTGGTTGTCTGAGGGAGCGTGTAAGCACTTTCACACAGCACAACATGCCCGGCAGCACAACACTGTCTGCCTTAGTGATGTGGAGACTTCTGAGTGACACTGAGCCTCTTGTGATTATTAATGCTGTTTAATACAACACAGAGTGAGCCACTATAACTGAGGGGGGAAAGAAAAACAGATTTCAGAATGCATGCATTCAAATGTGATGTGAATGGAATTATGTACTACATGAGCACTGCACTTCAGACACGCAATCCCCCACTGCTACATCAACAACGTGTACGCCGTGAAATGAAGGATAATTTCTGCAGATGCAACAAAGAGAACGTGTGTGAACAGCATGCCCGCTGTGTTTTGTACACAGTGTCTAATGGACCCTCGGCTGATCCTGGTTGGATCCTTTTGTGCCGGTTTAGTAGTTTCTTCCTGAATCGCATATGAGATATTTGAGAGCCCAGAACGATGTATGATGAATGAAGCGGCGTGCTACTTATACGCTTATCGTGCTCACTGACTAGCAACAGGTTCAGCAAGGGGCAGCAGCAGTAAATGAAATTCCGCACCGGGACAATATATCATCAAAAGAAATGTATGCGCCCCGAAACTTACAAGCCCTCCTTTGGATGCGGACAAGGTGCCTGACAGGACGGGGGGGAGGGTTGAGGTGGAGGAAAAAATAGAGCGAAGGGGATTTTTTTTTTTTTTTGGTGGGATTTTGTTGAATCAGTCCTATTTTCATACCGGATGGTCTGTGTCTTTTAACCATTTCACTGCAGCTGGCAAATGAAAGCACCGGGGATAATTTCACAGTGAAAGCTCACTGAACAAAACCCCCCACGGTCTGTGGAAAAAGGTGCTAAGTCTACTTTATCACTGCGAATTACACTGGCGTAATTCAGCAAGCGGCCTTGTGGATGGGAGAAGGGAGAAGAAAAGGTTTCCCCCCCTCCTCCTCCTTCTTAGTAAGGATTTCTTCTGATCTGTAAGTAACAGATCCTTCTCCTGTACTGATGCCACAGGATCCATCTGTGATGTGTCTGCAGTTAGTTCAGAAATAGCACCCACGGGACGTACACGCTCCTCAGGCCTCCTGTGGGACCTTTTAAGCTGCACTGATACTGATAAAAGCCCCCGCAAACCTGCCCCCTAGAAGCCTCGGCCATTAATTAAGGTAATTAGGCTCTGGTCAGCAATTAGTAACCACAGACGGCTTTTAGCGGCAACTAAGGCGTCCCCACAGGAGAGGAATTTGGTTCCATACCATCTGCTGACAAATGTCACCGCAGACTCTTTGGTTTCACAAACAGGGAACTGGAGAGCTGTGTTTAAAAGTGACCTCTGTGTGATCCACGCTGCCTCCCAGACTCCCACAGCTTCACTGCAGCGTTTGTTTCTTTGGTTCTTTTGTCTTTCAAACACAGAAGAATGAATTCTATGAAAATCCATAAATGTTGTACACCGAGAGTGGGAACAGGAAACACCATGCGCACCAGGTATTGAGCAAAATTAAAACATATGGGCTGTGTAGAAAGTATTGATTAGAGTGTAAAGCAACATGGATTTGCTTGTATTATTAACTCCATTATGGATCCATATTGACATTATGTTGGTTTACATTATAATGTTTAATACTGGTATTTTAAAAATGAGAATATAAAAAATGCTAGTGGACATATATTGATTACATAATACAGATACTGACTTCCAACAAGTTAATTTTAAAATTATCTTTATAAACAAATATGAATCAAATGAGGGCTGCATGTGTGTGTGTGTGTGTGTGTGGGGGGGTGTTTGTGTGTAAAAATAACTAAAAACAAATGAGACAGTGACGACTGAGTAGATCTGCTAAGTTTCCTTAAATGCAAACCAGTTAGGAAATGAAACTGAATTTGACTTCATTGTTTGATAACTAGGATGAACTTGAATGTAGGTATGATTAATTTCTTTGTGTAAATGCCTTGAAATAATATCTTATGAATTAATGCTGTTTAATCGAACTGAAGTGAAAATGAATAAATGTCACATCAAGAGTAGCCATCCCTGTCCTAATGCAACTGTGCACTGTGAAATCCACACTGCTGATCCCAAGATACACACACTATAGCTATCATCATTGCCATGTGTCTAAGACATCCACAAAATCAGCTGCATTTCCTTATGTCTATCAATTTCTCAATATGCCAACATACATGAGAAGACAAAAAATTTATGACAACAGCTTTATCAAGATTTGATTTATGAACAGGAATTTTAAAGGATTCCTAAAACTATTGACAATAAAACTATGTGATAACTATGTGCAAAAGCAGTGGGCTCAAATGACAGAACCAAAAAACACAAGCTTAAGTAGACAGAGTTATTCAGCTACCTTAATTTGTAAATCCCACATTATAGTTATTCTTCAAATGTGTTCCGAAGTCTGAAATTTAACTTATAGAAGCATATGGATAATTACACATAAAATTGGAAAGAACTGTTAAAATATTGTGAGAAATGTTCTAAAAACAAATCTATACTTTAAATTATTTAGACTAAAATCAAAACACAGAGTTGTGAGAGTTATAAGGTGCTAAAAGTAGAATGGGTTGATGGAAAAAAAAGCTGAATACACACATTCAGCCTCAGATGACAGATCGTGTAATAACTCACATTACCAAGGAAAAGGAAATAAAGGATGCAGCTGTGCTCCTTTACACAATTTCACATTTGGAGCTGTTGGTGATAACACCATTTTCATTTCGGTTCAGTCCCATAAAATTACCATTAACATTACAGCTCATGCAGAACACAGATAAATGTAAAATGTCACCCAGTTCTGCCAGGCAGGAATTCCAGTTCCAGAAGATTACCATCTCTGTCTGCCTCCTCCCACTGCACCTTGTTCTAATATTTCATTTACAACATTTCATAAGTTCATTTTCCCCTCACTGACCATGTAAATCACAAATCAATTCTCAGTTAAAATGCTTGACTACAGATTGTTGCTGAAAGCTTCTAGATGGCACCACAGCAACGAGGCAAACCTTAAGCAAATCATTTGGAAACACTGGGGCCGGAAGAGGAAAGCAAAAAGTGGGATGTAATTCTGACAAAACAACTCTGGGGTCAAGCGGTCAAGCCATTTACTGGAGGCACTTTACAAGCTCTGAAATATCATAAAAACAACACACCGATTTATGTTTTAATACCGAATTCAATACTTATAAGCTGGAACTTGGTCACTGGCAAATCTATTCAACAATAGAATGGTTCATGATAATGAAAAGATTAACTCTATTAATTATGCATGATTGTTATAGGAATACATTGTAAATATATGCAATCTATCAAATAACTTTATTAAGGAATCATAGAATAGTTTCAGTGATTTTATGCTTTTTATAATAGCGGTTTTCCTATTAACCTCCTGGTTTATTATAAGTAATTTCTATATTTCTATATAGCGCCAGGTTACAGAAGAAGTAATTTAAGATGACTTTCGTTCTCTATAACTTGTTTTTTTTTAGTTAAAAAAAGAGCTCATGCTGAGTCTTATTTACACACAGAATATAATTTCTGTCTCTCCAAATCTTCCCTTTGCCGTCTTCATTTCTGATCTATGCTAAATAATACCTATGAGTGGGAAGCCCCTCGGATTTTATTCAAGACTGCATTAAATATCGAAATCAAAACCTAGAATACAAGACTAAGAAGACCTGTGCCTTTTTCACATTATAATGGGATATATATGAAAACCAAAAAACATGGTCCAAATAAAAGCAGCTGTTGGTTATTCTATACTCATTACTGGTTCTTTAAGACATAATTTATGGAACGTATGCGTCACTGTAACACCAAGTGTTACATAATTATTTTTGTCTTTGTCTTCAGAAATTTGGTTTGTAGGCTTTGGTTTTCATGGTTTTGTGTTTTTTCTAAATGGAAAAAGTAAATAAACATAATTTTACAAAATATCAGAAAACAGTTTGTGATAAGTGAAGCTACTTTATTTGAAAACCCAAATATGTATAATCTGAGTTATCAAAAAAAAAAAAAAAAATTGCATCTTTTCATTCTTGTGAACTTGACTTTCTTGAGTTGGATGTCTCATTAAGCCACTATAATAAAGTGATAAGACATAAAAAAGGATGAAATGTTTTTTTTATGGGTATGAAATTAGAGAAAAAAAAGCAAACAATTGCAATCCATAATTCCTATAATTTTTGTCAAATTCACCCTCCCAACTCTAGCAATACACATGGCTCATTGTCTCCTCGAGTAAAACCCTTTGCAATAAATGCACCGCTCTCTGTGTACACTCAGTGCAGACAGGCAGTGTGTAATGCACAGAGGCTGTCTTGTAGATTGTGTGTTTATGGCAGCAGGTTTGCAAAAAGCCTCCCTCTCTGTTTACCAGTGGGGGCAGATGTCAGGGTTTGCTGAGGAGCAGCAGAAACAGCCACATCTGATTAACAATATTATTGTTGTCTTCCACAGTGCCATGGAGAGTCGCCCTGCTCCTTTCTTTTTCCTCATTTTCTTTCTTTTCTATGCTCTGGAAGTGTGTTGTCCTGTGGCATTGCTGCACCAGAATGACACTGCCACCATCCCCAGAAACAAAACATGAGTCAAGAGTCAGTAGCTTAAGACAAACAATGCTATTGTTTTGTACCAGGGAGCACATATGTGCGAGAATGCATAATAGAGTCATACTGTATATTCAATAAGCTGTGGCTCATTTTTGCATTTTCTTTTTAGTGTGAAAGTATAATAACAAATGTACAACCTGAATGCACAACACATGATTAGCATGTCTGCAACAAGTAAACACCAGGAGGTAAAATTCACTTACATCTCTGCTTCAAAACACATATGAGGGAAACAATCAGTCTCACAGGAGTGTGCAAGTGTTCATGGGTGCATGTACAGTAAACCCCAGCATGTAAATTTTAGTTTTTGATCCTAACCCTCTTAATGCTCCTCTGTGCGTTTTGATTAGCTGACTTTTTTATCTTCTTTTCGACTGTCACAACGACTAACCCCGCACGTTTCCAAGCTGCTTATTGAAGACAAACAATAAAAACACTGGCAGATATCAATGGCAGAGATGAGAAGCTGGGTGCCGTATCTGCTGGGACTGCCTGGCGAACCTGCCTCTGCCTGCGCTTCATCTGCAGCAGCAGCTCTCACTCTCAATTATTTGGCTGCTGTCACAACAAATCAATCAAATTACCGCTCCAGGACTGTGTGCAGCTGCTCCTATTGCACCGCTAGTTGCATTAGCTTTGAAATGTATGAGGTCTACATTTTATCACTGTTATTTATTTAATGCAGCTCTCTCCCCTGTGAGTCATCCTACAACCACAGCAAACTTAAATCATTAAAGGACGACGTGGAATGCATTCTGCTTGAGAACATTTCAAATTAAACAGCGATAATCGAAGAGGGATGGGCTTTACTGTGCTACAATGACAGATGTTGGGGTAAAAAAGTGCAGACTGAGCCCACATTAACTGCTTGTCCACACTAGTATGGATATTTTGCACATGCATTCTGAGGTTCTATAGTACACACGTTTAAAAAAAAAAAAAAAAACATTTCTCTAGAAACACACACGTAATTATTTTCAGTGTGTAAAACCAGATGGTTGTTCAAACTCAGTTATTCCCAAAACATTTTTTACTAAAGACTAAATAGGATTTTTATTGACTGCTCAGTCTAAAAGAACCATAATGTGTGAAATACCATACTTTCATCTGAAACTTTATTTCACCTTAAAGTGAATCTTTTTAATATAAAAAACAAAATAAAACAACAACAACAAAAAAAAAACCCTTGATTTTAAGCTCAGTCTGATCAGTTTAATACTTTTGGACACAGCATGTCTTAGTTTTTATTATTTTTGGTGTAGATGTTGCAATCACCCTCAATAGGAAATTCAACATTTTGCTTTTCAAAAGTCTTTTATCTAAGAATATTGCAATTTCACATATTTCTTATGACAAGGAGTGCTTCCTGTGGGAATACATTACGAATTTTAGGATAAACTGTAGATCTTTTGCAAATTTAAAAAATTTGATATACTACTTTGGAAAAGACAAAAAGAATTGTAATAGCCAAGTCCGTGCTGTCATTTAAAAACTGATTTATGGACTATCTTTCTACCTATGTTTTGGGGACAGGCATGACAATGCATGTGCAAAATCATAATGAGTAGCAAAAGTGGGGATGGCTTCAGCAAACAAGTTAAACTGTGACCCTTTAATCTACCAACCACCCATCCCCCACAATAATATTAACTGGAGTGTGGAGTACTCTGTTCTCTATAAACAGAACCACTTTATCTTTGGCTTCATTAAATAAATACAGTAGGGCTCAGCAACATTAGGAAACTGGCTGAATATCTTATTGACGTAAATTTGTGATAACTGGAGAGCTACTGTGCTTTCCGACACTTAGCTTCTGCACATCACCACAATGTTTTAGATAAGAAAAAAAAAGTTGATTTTAGAATATGCTGCCAACTTAAGTGACTTCCCTCCTAAAGATGTTAATAGTTGAAGTCATACAACCTTCCTTCTGGTGGACTATGAGTAGAATATAAATTATTGTTTGCAGGTATGAAACAACCCCCTGGCAGGTTGCTATGGACTCTTTTCTTTTTTAAACGATGGAAATAACATCAATTAAAAAATAGCTGGAGTGTAGCTATGATCTTTTCTATTCCTCAAAATGAAGTAAAACATACTGTAGGTTTGAGTGGCAGCAGCAGACATCGGAAGGATGTTTGATATTCTGTGGCTCAGAAAATGTAATGAGTGAAGGGACACAGTGGGTTTCTCTCAGCAGACAGAGGTTAAGTCAGAGGCCCGGCCTGTTGAGCTTACCTCTTAAAGGAGCAGCAATCAGCTGAGGCAGAAGGGATACAGTCTGACATGTCTAACTAGTGTGGAAACATTTGGCTCTTCCCCCAGGAGCCCACCCTTTGGTGGTGTAATGAGCAGAGTGATTTCCCTAATTTGTATCATGCCGATCCCAAAAGCAGCGAGCGACACCGTTGAGCATTTTCATCCAAACGACACACGGTCCTTTGATTGGCACTGACACGGCGTCTCATTACTGCAGGTGAGTGGGAAGCCGACCTCCGTGAGGGAGCCTGAGTGCTGTTTTGTGTTTCCTGTGGACGAGTACAGAGGAACAATGCTCTCACCTCACCATTAGAACTTAGCTCTGTGATGTGATGTGCTGCCTGGCTTTCTGCTCACAGCAAATGAGATGGGATGTGCTTATTAATATGAAAGCACTCCAGTAAAGCAGCTCCTTGAATTACCTTTGAGCGAGTCGTGGAGGAGAGGTGCAGACAGATGACTTTGTTCTGCTTGCTTCCATTGTGGATTACATATACAATAGTTTGATACTGCTAGTTTTACAAGTATGGTAATTGCACTTTGCTTGTTATAAAATCAAGCAGAAAGAACACCTATTTAAAATGTAGCAAAAACTTTGCCTCGCACAGAACAACAAATATCCCAGAATGTTTTGTCTCTACGTGTCGAACACACTTAAATCTGAATTTATAAAAGTCAAATATGATTTTATTCTCATCTGCCGTCATATTTCTAGACCTCCAGCATGACCCAACCTAGTTTTGCCTCTGTGAAGTCAGCTAGAATTGTGTGCACTCTGTCACAAAAGATAACTTTCCCCCTTGTTTAGTTTCATTGGGAATTTGTTTTTACTGCATGTTTGCAGGCATAAATCATTTTGACAAATAACCAGTTACACTGGTGCCTGTGTTTACCGAATCTGCCACAAGATGCTGCTCAGTTTTATTTAAGCAACTGCTCCAACTCTGCAGCACAACCCCATTACAGTGATAGTTATTCATCACAGTCTGAGAGGGCTGCCCTCTTAAAGCTCGCAGTGGACCAGCTGGTTCGCTGCTGTCAACATCAGATCTCACAGAACCAGCTTTGATAAACATGATCGGAACACGTGATCAAACCTCCATTTTTCTTTTTATGATTAGAGTTTACCCCCTGAGCTGTATCGAAATGTTCCTTCTGTTTTGTACAGAATAAATCAGAAGTGTGTTGTTTGTACTTAGCCTCCCTTTACACTGACAGCCTTAAAAATTCCAATGCAACACATTGTCTTCAGAAGTCACTTAATTAGTAAATAAAGTCCACTGTGATATAAGTCTGGCTGTTCTGTGAAATCTCCTGAGAGATTTATTAGTGAACATTATCGAACAAACTGCATCATGAAGACCAAGAAACACAGCAGACAGGTCGGTGATAAAGTTGTGGAGACGAATAGAGAATATGCACAACTGAAAACCTGCAAATACATTATCCTCCACCTAAACCAGGTGGGTCCAAAGTGAGGCTCAGGGGCCATTTGTGGCCCGTGGATTGATTTTCTGAGGCCCGCAACTGCAGTGAAATAAAATGATACAAATTTGGTTCGTCCAGCATATCTGCTACAGATTTTCTTACTGGTCTTCTCTGTTTTTTGAAGCAATAATTAATTCCCAGTGGGCCAAAACCACAGTAGGATGGAGTATTAGGGCCACAATAAGAACATTTTAAAAATTTAATTATGAGAATAGTCATAATGTTACAAGAACAAAGTCATATTATTATGAATAAAGTCATAATACTATTTATGACTTTGTTACTTATGATGAGAATAAAGTCATGACATTATGACTTTATTCTCGTAATATTTTTTTATTTTTCTTAGTATGGCCCTAATACTCCGTCACAGAAGCAGATACAGCTTGTACACCAGATTTACCATTTTACCAGAAACAGGCAATAAAGGACTTCAGAATCTGAAAAAAAAGAGATTGTGTCAAAATAATGCGCTAAAATCCCACACCTAAATATAAAGCTCATTTCATTCTTCTTTACTGGCTCCTTCCATTGCATTCCATTACTGTCTTCCCTCTCTATTATTCAGTTTTTCCTCGTTGTTCGATTCCAGCGATACCCTGGTGAGATTTTCTTCATTTGGGTCCGACTTAAAGTATCATTATGACAATTTTACTTAACAGTGAAACTTTATTTTTGTCCGCTTTCTCCCAGCTTGAAGCTCCAAACCACCAACATGCAGGCTCTGATGTATACCGTCCCCCTAACCTAAACCGCCCACTCTGTGAGACAAACAGCCTTATTAGCTGGTCATTAACTGCCTCATTACATTTAAACACAGACATTGACTGGACTCCTCCCAGTGCCTCATTATTGCGCCTGGCTGCTGTCTCGTGTCTGATCTGACACTAATTAGAAAGCAGCGTGTAAATGCTGTAAAGCACACTTGCTTCGGAGGTCGTGAAATGAGCTGACTGCTCCCTGGCGACAGCGCAGCGCTGTATTATATGTGTGATTAATCAGGCCTGGAGCCCTGAAGCGGCTGAGTAGGGGGAAGGGGGACACCAGGGCAGAGGCCAGAGCCGCAGTTGTCTGACAGAGGTGCTGTGCCAGCAGGCCTCATTCAGCGGAGCTGTGATGAACTCAGACAGGGGAGAGTGAAGGAGCGCCTCATGGCCAGGGGGCCCCGGACACAGTCAAGACATTTAGCTTCACCCGTGACTTGTGTCACTTTCTCTCCACGGAGGTCCCTTCAATGCATCCCCTTCAGATAGGAGGACGTGCGAACAGGCGGTCTGTCAGTCCACTCGCTTAAAAAAAAGATCTGCCACAAAGGCATTTCTCCACAACATATTTTTTTTTCCCTCCATCTCTTCTGGCTGAAGAATTTCATCAGGACTCTGGGTTCAGAATCTCTTCTGGTTTATTCCTCGCTGACAGAGAGGCGTTTGTTATGGAGTTCTGACACGCCGACGATGTGTTTGTCGATCAGTTCATCAGATCGCCGAAGCCTCTGGGTCGTCCCTCATGGACAAGAACGAAGATGTGTTGACGTGTGAGTCAGACTAGCCTGCCGGGCCCATTATCGTCCATTGCTGACGGATACATTGAAGGGCTTGTTGGGTAGATGCAGGTTTATTAAAAGCTCTGCCCACAGCGATGGCTGTTGTTATTTATGCATGTTTGTGTCCATTAGGCTTCTCGCTCCACATTTCCTCACTAAGGGCATCTGCCCATCCATTTCCCCACATGATAGCAACATTCCCTGCACTTTGTGCTGCACTGGCATTATTGTAATCGGCATCCTAAAAACACACCGCTTTACAATTTTTTACATTAGTGCTGCTCCTCTCATCTAAGATTCATGAGTGACAGTTTCCCCATCCATCCCTCAATCTAATGGTATAAAAGAGACAATGTTTTAAACATTAAAATGAAAACCATTTACAACTATGATCAAAAGAGAACACTTGGGCATTAAAGTTTAAAAGGTAAGGATAAGTACAGCCATGTGGATGGACAGATGAGGTGGAAAAGAGATAAAAACGTGAAGTAGGGTGCACTCTTATGCACAGGAAAGAGGCATAAAGTGCTTCTGCGCTGCACTGCAAAACGCTGACCTGTAATTAATATGGTTATACCTCGAGGCAATTTCAGGATGGCTGCTTTTTGGGATACAAATCCCTCAAGGTTTCTTACCTGCTCAGGACCACTGTAAAGCATTGTGTAAAAAAAAGTTCCCATGTAAGAAAATAAACACACAAGTCTTAGTCAAAACAGTTATTTGTTGTGTCTGTTGCAACTTTTTTAATGTCTGTGCTCGCTGAAGCTTCATGTAGAATGAAAAAAAAAAGCATTTGTCAGTTTTGCAGCCATGAAGAAAATTGATTTTCAACTCCAGTGTTTTTTATTTCTGACCCCATCAACTGGCTGAGTTGTTGTCGATGCCCCCCTTCCTTCCCTCCCTCCCTCTCGCACCGTCTCTCACCTTGCAGGTTCTGGAGGGGGAGCGTCATGATTCCCCCTGCAGCGGCGGCAGCCACCAGGCTCTGGATGTTGGCCGTGGGCAGGGAAAGCACCAGGCCCTGCTGTCCACCGAGGTGTCCGCCTGCGTTGAAAGGGATGAGGATGGGCTGGTTCATGCCTGGCGCCGCCCCGGACATCACGCCACCCACGGCGTTGGCCAGTTGCTGGGCCACCAGGAGAGACTGGAGAAAGCCACACGGACATACAGACATTCACCATAATTGGCCAGATGAACAAAAACGGGTGGCATTTCTTTTAAACATATAAATATATGTGTTGCAAGTCATTTTATCTCAGGCAGACATTTAAAAACTGCATTTTTTGTTAAATTGCATCTAGAATCTCTGTTTTTCCCAAAGTTTTGACCTGTCAACATTGACTTAGAAAGCTCAAATCGATAAAACACAGAAAATTTGCTATGATATGTTTAACCTTCTTATCTGCTGAAGACTACTCTCTTTTTCAAAGTAGCAGCCTGACATGTTTTTGGCAAAAAAATACAGATTCCTTTGAAAAAACACAACACGCTCTTAAACCTTGTGTGCTGATCCCGTTAATAACGGGAAAATAGCTAACTTAGAGTGCTCTTTGCAAAGTAACAGTATCCACACTGCAGTGTGTTTATGTATGGCGTGTTCACTGATCAGAAAACATCAACATTTTGAGTTCTCTGGTCATTTTTGTTATGTAAACATAATAAAAAATTTTATCCACATTTCTCATTTTTTCACTCAAAAGTCCAAATTTGTTCACTTTATGTATCAAATGTTTGATTTTACAAAGGGAATACGGCTCACTATTTGTCCTTGAGAATATTCTGGTGCCACTATAAATAAATATTGCGTGACTATTTAGTCTAAAACAATACGTCATGTTGCATCAAAACCTTATTTTGCATATTTTGGGGTATTTTGGTTCCTAAGTTACCTGTAATATTGAAAAATGAAAACACAAAAATTACTTAAACATTTATTTCAACAATTCATGAATGAATGACATCAGATTCAATCCAAATGATTCATACGAATTTGCAAAAGCATTGAACAATTTCTTTGCTCACCAGCTCTGGTACAAACCTGTCAATTTTTGACCAGGAAACCAAGTTTTACCCTTTTTCCCGCTGTGCTCCCGTATTAGTAAATTTATTCTTATTGCTTACAATTATGATTAAGTGAAAATTTAGCCATTTAAAAATCATGTGCAACAAAGAGTGCTGCACAGAAAATGGACATTTAATCTTAGCATCTGTGTTTCTGACTCATTTAGTGAGCAATTACCTTAAATCTGATGTCAAAATGCTGAACTGAGACAAATAAAGAATCTGTGACTTGATCTGGGTGAATGTGTTTAGATGGATTCACATGTCAGCAGACGAATAATGTGAAATGCTGTTTCAGAACAGAACTCCATCTTTGTAAGAAGGCTAAGCATTTATCTTTTATAAAGATTCAGAGAAAATCATTTTTTCCTCTGAACAAATCAGTGGCAAAATAGAATAATGTGTATGAAATAGGCAGAGCTTTTGAAAAAAGCAGCAACACTTTGTTCTTTTGCAGATGGTTACAACATATCAGTCTTTTGTCCTCTTGGATTTGTTCATTTAAGCAAGTTAAAGTGGAATTGTTGCTGGAATACTCATAGGATTAGTGAGTTTATTTTGTGTTTTCATCAAAATAAACATCTCTCTATGATGCTTTTCACAGCAGAAACTCACTTGAAATGTGTCCTCCAAACCAACAGGTTTCCATTTACACATATTAGGGCTTTAAACCAGTGGTTACAATCTGCAGAACTAAACAGGCATGACATATTTAAGTCAATCCGATGCAACCTTTTTGAAATTATGTCAGCATTTCTGCATGTCAAATGGATTTCTACAAGCAACGTGAGGCAGGAGATATTGCAAAGTTCAACAAAACTCCCAGCGTAAACACGGAATTGAATTGTTTGAAATAAAATAATAAAAGCATTATGTCAGCTTGTATTGCATTCACGGCAAAGTAGGCTTCCTCAGACGTTGCAGGACACGCCTGGTTGCACCGTGCACACTGAAGTTCACAAGCCTTTAACTCCAATTGTCAGCTATCTACTTTGTTTTGCATGGCATGTCTGCAGCCTGTGCAGGATACAGAGCAGGCTGGCTGGTGAGAAGAACCCACTTCGCTCTTAGGACCGGTGCTCCTGTGAGACAGGCATGTCACAGTGATAACCTTGCATGTTTCAGAGTGCTTGCACCTACTCTATGTGATCGCAAACAGATCTCAGGCAGCAGAAACAAATGAAAACTTGTTTGCGATACGGAGCTGTTAAAAAAGAGAGTTTGAGCGCTGCTGACAGGATTGTTCGCAAACACTGTAAAGTATTCCTCCTCCTCAACGTTTGCTTTGAAATACAACAGCAGTGCATAACAAATGACAATACGAAGCATCTGAGAGCATACATAATGGCATTTGCCATTAACTTTAAAAAATGAATTAATAATTCGAGCGCTCAAAGAATCCTCAAAAGGACAGAAACAGATGATGCGTTTGTTGGCGGCGAGTGACACATTTGTAATATCGCTTTTTTTGTGGACTAAATTTAATCTCAAATAGACGCTGCACCCAATCAAAGGAGATCCTCAAACATTTCATCTGTGAATCAAACAAAATGATATTGGCCAGCTTGACAGTAAAGACAGCCACAGATGGAAGGGAATAACATTAAAAGACAATTCGACAATTATGAGATGCAGCGCTGATTTATTTATCATTACAGACAGCTTTGGAGAAGCCGGCAGCTGCCAACAGAAAGCGCAGCAGAAATCTCTGATGTTTAGGTGATCACGAGGTGAAGCGACTACTGATGCGCTCATCAAGATGTGATACAAGAACAAATTGAGTCAGAACAGAATTATCTCAATTTGAACCCAACAGCACCACTAATACAAACAATTTATACTCATTAAACTTAGTCACATTACTATGTTTCATTCAGAAACATCAATTTATATGTTTATTTATACTAAAATCTGAAAACTTTGGCTTTTGTTTGTATTCAGCTGTCTTGAGTCAACATTTTATAGCAACAGGTACTTTGCTGTATGTCCTTATCAGTTCTCTGAATTTGAAGACGGGAATTTTAGCTCATTCTTCTGAACAAAATAGCTCAAACTGACTGGATGGACAACATCTGGTTCTTGACTTTGCTAAACCATTCCACTAAATCTCTTAGGGTGCATCCATATCAGCTCTGTTTAGTCGGCTTTCATTAAACTCTAGATCTTTGCATAAAAAGTCCAGTTTGTTTGGAGAGTTGTGATTGGGCAATCAAACTCTGACGCAGACAATCCTTCACAATCCTGCAAGGATAAGCAGGTGTAGACGATGGATGGATCCATTGTTTAGCTTCATCACAGAGTGCCTTCTCACATAGGTTTATTGAATTCTTCTTCTATAGAGATTTATTGACTGCCTAACTTATAGCTTTCCCACATGAGATGCAAATCTCCAATGTTGTAGTGCATTTTCATAGATATGCATTATTTTGTGATTGTCTATTCCATAAAACCTCCACAAAATACAATGAAGTTTGTAGTTGTAACATAACAAGATGTAGAAAGTTCTGTCTCTCAGTGTGCTCATTGACTGAAGAACCCAGAGGATCACTTATCCAGACGTAGAAGCAGTCCACCGTCTGGCTTATGGCCTTAAAATTCTCTGCCGTCCTCTCTGTAGATGTTGCTGGAAAGCGGCTGTACAACGCTTGACACACCTGACAACTAAGTGTTGAGAAGTGGTCTCCTAGGGGTCACACGGACACACAGGCTGGGTTAGCGTTGAGCTCTGGAAGAGGAAGCAGCCCCACTCTGGACGGGATGTTCTACCCTGTCTTTTGGCTCATCAGGGGAGAATAGGCCCCTCCATCTGCTTGGCAGGTCTGGCACTGAGAAATTGCCCATAATCACACAGATAGCAGACTTTTGTCATCCTGACTGCAATTGGGAAACAGAAAGAAGGTAGATTCATGTTGGGTAAACTACCATCAGATAATGGTTGTTCGAACAATATCCGGCTCTGGGGCGAGAATCTATCACAACATATTGATCCTGGAGCAGGAGAATTGGGTATGGCATGCGGAGCGCTTTTGTTTCTGAAAAGTGTTAGCTTCACAGACTGTACTGACAGCATTAATATATTAGATAGTGACTGTTGAGAGCCGCCTGCTGAGGCTCAGACTGTAAGTGCTGCTTGCTTCTGCTGCTCTACCTCTTCTGTTTTTTTTTATCTACATCCAAAACAGCATCTTTGACCAAATTTATATAATCAAAACAGAACTCTAAGCACTTTTATTTTTAACTTAGAGATATAATTAGCTCTTTGAGTTGGAATTTCTTAACATTTAAAAATCCCTGGCTAGACTGAAAAGCTCTGATGTTTTCCTGTGTTTCCTCTTTTTTTTGTCCTGATGAGAACTGACTCTCATTGAGCATAATATGAGAGCATGGTGAATAAGCTTCTTAAACAGAAAGAAGGAAAAATGAGATGCTTTTGAGTGTGTGTTGACTAGTGACATGGAGCAACACTAACGAGATAGATGTTCATTAAACATCGCTAGGGCACCAGGCCAATAAATCCAATCATATAGGACAATGCCTGATTGAGCCATTAACAAGGCTGCAGGCTCGGGCTCTTTGCTCTCTGCTTGTTGTGACAGAGCCTGTATTGTCAGCTTGTTAGCGCCGCAGCTCAATTACATTTGAAGATGATGTATGATGACTAAATATTTTAACAGTTCACACCGTAGCATTCTGTGAGGCTGTTTGTGTTTCACACACAACATGAACGGTTAAGAGAACACGCGAAAGAAGCCTAGTAGAAAATTCACCCATTCAATCTGCACGTTTTGTCTTAAGGTGGTTCTAAAAGCTGTAGTTCGAAATCAAGCTAACTTTGCTGTAAAGTCTTAAAAGGGACCTACTTTGTACTTCCATTTTGGTTGCTATTGCTTCTAAAAACAACTCAAGGATTTACAACACAAACACCCAATAGGTTCATGTTTTTTGTTATTTGGAAAATGAGCCGTTTTAAAAATGTTCTGAATGTAATGTCACAAATCAGCAGGCACCGCTCTTCACCTACCAACACCAGCGAAACTCAGCCTGTCTCTTAGCAACCCCAGCTGAGTTCCAGGACATTTGGTCAGCTGGCTTTAATGCTATACAATGGCTGCTGGAAAAGACAAGTGTTGTGCTGTTGACTTACCATTCAGAAACCATTCTTGTTGGTTATGCAGGAGGCTCCACGTCTGCTTTTCAAAGATGTATGGTTGTATAATTGCGTATCTGTTACAGCCATGTTTATGTGCAAAAGTAAACAGTGAGCAGGGGGCACGGCCAGCAGCAAATTATTTGGATTTAAATTGTCTAAACACCCTATAACATCTCATTCTGAAAGGAGCTCAAAACAGGCAGACCTCAGCCGGCTAAAATGTCATTATCTAAGAATGATTTTGTTCATAAAATGTAATGACCATGCTTTGTACAGCCCATTGGCCTATCCTAACTTGTTCCAATGAACCATAATAGGAGAGAATGACGATGTTTGTCTGTTTTTTAGGAGATGGACTCGTCTCTTCAGGTCCAGTGAAAGGAAGCCTTACACACCTGCACCACACCAGGATATGGTGGACAATTTCCTGTTTCTAACTTTGGGGGAATAGTCATGGATGAACTTGATTGGCCTTCAAAGAGTCCTCATCTAGACCCGGTATAATGTACTAAAGCAGACTGGGAGCCAGACTTTGGCATCCAACATTACTCCATGCAAATACTTTTGGCAATATACAATCAAAGTAGTCTTGGCTTGAATCTGATTGGTAATCCAGAATTGATGTACCATCACAGGGCAACACAGAGGCACGTAAGACAATTAACCAAGCACAAACTCATACCTAAGGGAAATTTAGAGACGCCAACTAACAGTCAATGTTTTTGGTTTCTGGGAGGAAGTCGCAGACAATTAAACAGAGGGAACCTGCACATGCATAGGGAGAACACGCAAATTCCATGCAGAGAGACCCGAGGCAGGGAGCCAAGCCAAGCACCTTCTTTCTGTAAATTAATAGAGCTACCAACTGCTCTACGATGCAGTCCAATGAAAATTATTTTTAATCTAGATATGACTGGGATAGAAATAATTTTGGTCTTAACTTTATGCGGATGTGATGATCTGGTGACTGAAACCCAATTTGGAATAATAACTGACATATTATGTACAGACACAGTCATTAAATTAGATTATGTAATATAAGGGATCCAAACCAAACATCTTCTTGCTTCTTGATTTTAAGTTAAATCAAAAAAAAATAAATATTTGACATAAATGGCTTTCATTTACAACAAGGGATGGGCATTTGCCATATTGTTTATAATTTTTCATTAACAATTTCACACCATGACAAGAATTTCGATTTATCATTGTTCCCATAAATTTCAATTATTGTTGTTAAATAAAAAACAAAATGGACAGTATTATTGGAAATTTTATTTTTACCATTTTTGCCACCATTCATTTCACAAAAGCATCAGTAAATAATAATACATTAAAAAATATAATTATATGCAGTTACTGTGTGCAGCTTAGTGATATAACTCTCTTTTCTGTAAGCAAGTAGCGTCCTGAATACGCCGGTTTCAAATGGGAATGTTTTGCAATAACAGTATTTGTGTTTAACTCGCCACAAATGCAGTCAACTAAAAAAAGAACAGTTTTTTAGTTGTACTATTGTACCACTATTTTGTGGTACTATAGTACCACAAAATATCACAATAACATTTTAAGTTCCTATACCTCATCCCTATTTACAACACTAAGAAAATTACAAAAAAAATAAAATACCCAAAACACAACATTCCCCAGCTCACCTGTGGGCCCATTGGGTATCCTGGGTGAGACTGGCCCAGATGACTCTGCTCAGACGGACTGCTGCTGGCGTCAGACTGAACTGATCCGTCACGAACTCCTGAAAGGGAGACGGAGAGAGAGCAGCAAAGAAAAAGCACAAATTAGAGCGTAGATAAAAATTCAACCTGTGATCAACACAGACTTTGTAAGCAGATAAACACATAGCACATAGCAAGCTGTGATATTACAGCGCTGAGTAGAGCGGGCAGCAGGGAAGGGGGTGAGGAGGGGAGGAATTTGTATTTAAGTGCTTTATCAATAACCACTGTAGCACTGAATAAATTACCAACCAGCAGAGAGACTCATTGATGGTGGATGATGCATACTGGCGGGTCCCCGATGGCCTAGATTACCGCAGAGAGATAGAGCTCCACCACAAACGCTGGGGCCATATTATTCAGCCATTTACATCGCTGAGTATCACTCATCTAAACCCACTCCCCCCCCACTACTCCCCCTCTGCTCTGAGCCTGCAGCTATGAGACACAATTAGACCTGTTTGCTATGAGGGCAGAGTGGAGCTGAGCAGACAGGGACATGATAATAAGCTTGCTGATGGCTGCAGGGAAAATAAAGGCCACAGATGATTGGTTATCATAGCAATCTCTATCTCACATAATCTCTCAGCAGTGCATCCAGCGTGGGCTGCTCTAAAAGGTCTGAGAGGCTGATTTGACCCTTAAACTTCTACCTACATGATATCAGCGTCACATGATACCTCACTGTAGACACACAGGCTTTAGGAGGGGTGTTTCCAACACAATGTAAAGGAATTTGGTGGTTGATGACTGATTTATGCTAGATGAGGGATTTCATGTTAAATACATTGAAACTCTGAGAATAAGACCTATGAAACTTATTAAACATTAAGAATCTCCCATTGCTTTTAATGAAATCATTACTTAATTTTGATTATTATGCAAATTGAGAATAAAATATGTCTTGTTGTTCAGGCAAAATAAAATAATGTGACATTGTTGCAAGGTTTTGCACAACTACAACAAAGAGAGATGGAGCAATGACGTCATGATTTCAAAAAAAAGACGTGGCTCGCATGTACACACTGAAGTATGAAGCTGCCGTTTTGAAAAATTTCCACTCTGTGACTCGTTTTCAAAAATGATCATTTCTGGTCTCCAAAAACTCTGGATCCACATAGCCTACATGACACCTTATTTCATCTTCATGTGGTCGGGGATCAATCCTGTAAAACAGACACTGACATCCTCTGAAAAAATTTAAAAACTCAAAACTTAGCAAAAGGCTCAGAGCTAGCAATGTTTCTGAGTTAGGAGAAAACGTTCCAGTATGTTTTTCCAGCGAAGAGTTGAGTGGAAGTACAAGAATACATGTAGAAGTAAGCAAATAAGAGCCAGTCACCCCTGCAAACGTTTGAGCATTTAATCAGAAAAGCGAAGAGAGAGCTTATTAAGATTTTGTCTCCCAATTCAGATATTCCTCAGTAGTGCAAACAGAGGGCTGCAGGGACATGACACCTAAACACAGAAACGCTGGCATATTTACTTCAATTAAGATTTCTGAGACAGTTTTTTAAATAAAAATCATCATTATGGAAGTGGACGGTTGCAGAAGGGTTAGGGACATGATAATAAGGGTTGTTGAAGGGTTGTTTCCAAGTTTCTTTGTGAGAAATATTTTGGTGTCGAGTTCAACTCTAAAGCATTTCTATAAGGACGATTTCCTTTTATAAAACATGAAAAACATAAAATTCTTTGTTTTGCACATAAAGTTTGACAGGAAAATGCTTATAAAAATCATTACATTTTCTGCTGAACCAGAGCACTCATATTTTGTCACCAAAATCACTTCTGGGAAAAGAAAATTACTTAGGCCATTATTTTAGGAAGATGACATTTTGTGAAACCCGAATAACATTGAAGGTGGGTCTATTTGGCTATTGATTTGTTGAATTTTCTTCATTCACTCTATAATTACACATTTCTGGGTTAATAAATTTGGGTAGAATGAAAAAAGTGGAATTCAGAAAAATAACAGCAAAAGTGGAATTTTGGAAAACCTAAAACTTCAGGAAGATAATACAACGCATTTAATAGAGCCGTTTCTATATATTCAGATTTAAATTTCTTTTCTTTATAAACAATAACAGTGACATTTTATCAAAAATTTTATAGTCCCCCTCAATTTTGGGGGATGTTTAAAAATATTTTATATAATGGTTAATGAAGAACATAAGGTAAAGTAAAAATTTTGGTTGTGCTCTATAAAAAACATTCTTTCACTCTTTGGACTGTAATTTGCGACCCTCGAATTCGTATTATTTCTAACTATAAAGCATATTCACAGGAAGAGTGACAACAGTCTTAATCCAAAAGCAAAAAGATGATCATTGTGCAAAACTTTGATGTGTGTCAGTACACTACAAGACTACTGCCCAGAATTAAACATATTTATAGAAAAACATCACCCAAACATGTACAAATGCATTCAATATCCACAAAACTTTAAGCCACCCAAAGATGGGAGTGAATTTAAAAAATCTTATTACATTTCAACTGTAGGAACTGTGAAAGGAAAATGACAACTTTAAAAGAAGAGTAAATTAATGTTCGTTGTGTCTTTTCTTTCACTTTTTTTTTATACAGACCATGCAGTGGTTTCAAGCTCTTCACAAAAAACTTTCTTTTCAAGAGTCCTGCCGACAAGATCTTATTGCATGTCAAATATATTTACATGGTACATCTTAACCCCCCTTTCCGCCAACTAAAATCATTTCATCTTTGCATAAAATCCAAATAATTGGTGAATGATGTGACCTACCAAATGAACCTTACGCATTTGATGGCTGATGTGAAAGCCCAAGGGGGAAGCCTGGTTTTTCTAGCTGGTTTCTACCTCTGGCTTGATGGCCCTGCTTCTCGATAAAGGTCCGCATCCTCCCGCTTATCAGCCTCGCAACGCTGCTGCTGTTTTGACAAGCCAGTCTCTTTTCACCAATTATTTCACCCATTACAGATAACTTTGTGCCTGCATGGCTCCACCCTGCGCACTCAGTATCTGGAATTAGGATCAACGTTAACATATCAGACTTTAAATCAAGTAAAAGATAGAAAACATTTTTTGGAAAATGTTTTTTTTTTTTGTAGCACTTAAATGTTTCAGATCGTTGAATGAGTATAAATATCAGACAAAGATAAGCTAAGTAAATACAAAATTCAATTTTCATTTATTTATTCAGATTAACCTCGGACAATGCAAAAATATATTTGCCCATGTAGTAATATAAAAAATGACTGCAATTAACCGTATTTATTGGTTTAATTTAACTACAGATTTATAAAATATGATTATCTTGATACAGTAAAAAAATGGATGAGAAACAAAGTGACTGGCATCCATCAGTGCGGAAAGGGTCTCAAAGCCTTTGTGACTCTACCAAATCACATTGAAAACCATTATCCACAAATGGAGGAAACCTGAAGGGTGCTGACCTTTCCTGGGAGTCGTCGGTCTAAATTACTCCAGGAGCGAATCGACAACTCATCCTGGAGGTCACAAAAGAACGCAGAGCAACATCTAAAGCACCACACAACATTGAGGTCAGTATTTATGATTCAGTACTTATGTCTGGTTCACACAGCAAGATAATTATGATGATTTTTGACCCGATTTTTCCTTTCCGATGTTCCGATTATCAGGCTGGCTCTAAAGATAATCTTGATTTTCCTGCTGTGTGTGGTATGTTAAAAGTGATCTTGTCTGCTTGAAAGAACATTGGTTATGCTTCTAATAAACATGTTGGATTGCCAGCGTGTGGGGTATTCCCGAGAACAAGTGAGCACAAAAATTAGCAGGTAGGCTGTTTAATGTGAAGCGCAGCCAATCAAAAGATGAGATGACGAAAAAATCTGAAATACAAAAGACAAAACAACTGACACGTCACACCAGAAAGTCTGGTGGACATCGGAGATGACTTCGTATTGTTTTTTCTGTTAAAAATAGTTCACACACTGTCCTTCTTTATTCAGGCTATCTTTGCCAGTATTAAAATTTGTTCCGTCACATTTAAATGTAACAGAAAAAGCAAAAACAGGAAACGTGTGTAATGGGGCAAATACCATTTCACAGAAATGTTACTGTACTTTGAAAGAAAATTTAAATTCATTTAAGCCAAAACCGAAGGCTAAAATGCAATGCTATGAGAGTGGATTTTATTACGTTTTCGAAGATTTCTCCTTTATTTTTTTGTACTGTAAATCAACTTTCAGATCATATTAAAAACGCTTAAATATGCAGCTGCCACACTGTGATAAAAACAGAAAACCAAACAGCCCTACTGAGGGACTTTAAAGGCAGTGACTTATCAGATTACGTTCATAGCAAAATCAATTAGCCAAATGAGGAAATCCAGCTTATGATAAAAGAACATGACAAAATAAAATGATCAATAAGCTCCAAACAGTAAGGCTGATGACTTTCGTTAAGATATTGCTCATTAATAATGTATTTTATCTGATAAGCAGAGTGGGAGACCTACCGAATAACGATTGCTTGATGCCTTTCATCACATCATCTCACAATAACTTAGAAGGCTTCATCCCTTCACAAATATCTGTAACGTTAACATGTTTATCACAGGAGACAAAAATCGATAATAAATAAATACTCATGCACAGATTCCCTCATAGGATTTGCGTAATTTCTTTAATAGCTGACTGCAGAAACACCCAGGGAGTCAGTCTTCAATTCCTCTTTTATCACTAGAATCTTTGTGCATGTTAAGCTTTTCATTTCTTAAAAAATAACCGCATGAATGATTCTTTAATGTATTTCTAGATGGAGATTAATGTTGCACTCAAAAGGGGCTGAAAAGCATATTTCTTGATCAAACCTTTGCTTAAAAGAAATTCCTTTGAATCTGCGATTGTACACAGGTCACACTGTGGATAAAATGGAATGAATGGACATATTGATGTGAGGGGAGATGAAAGAAGAGGCCAAACGATAGTAAAAACAGGGGAAACACATTCAAGCAGAACATTCAACATGTTATTTTTTTAACTTCCTGCGTTTAAACACCCCAAGTGCTCCTAAATAGAAGGTTTGCATTGAAGATTTACAGACCGTTTAGCCTATAAACGTACGTTCTGGCCTTGACTAGTCAAAAACGGACGTTCTCTTGCTGTCAATCTAAACTCCCGCTGACATCGGCATGACATTTCCATCGAAAATACTCCTTTATGTAAGGGAACTAATTATATTTATTGCAGCGCACGGGGTCCAATTTGATGTGACTTATGTCACTGAAATATTGCCAATATCCACCACCAAATAAATTCGCTTGCATTGATCACCAAAGTGGCCACTGGAGAGTGACTTTCAATGCAGAGTAGGGCAAAAGGCCTCTGCGGTCTGTGTGTGTGTGTATATATGAAAAGGGGGGTGCAAAGAGCTATATTTATTTGACTTCATTCGGCCTGTCTTAATGCAGGGTGCCCCAAGGACTGCAGCACAAAACAATTAGCCTGGATTTCATAAAGCAATCAGCATGCCACCTCGTCTAATGCAGCGGCTTCGTACATTGACAGTCTGCATGAAATGGTGTTATTGAAAGCTTTGTGTTCGCGTTAGCTTTCGCCTCGGTGCATTTATGAATCAATTTTTGCCCATAAAAGAAGCTTTAACACTTAAGCTATTTTAGTGGAATGCATTATGTAAGTTGTCAAATGTATGAGAGAGAGCCCTGGTAACGATTCGAGCTATTCACACTGAACAGCCGGCCCCCATTTTTATAATGGGCCTTTTGAAAATGTCTGGCTGAGTGCATGAGTTTGCTATTAAGATGCTGTCGGTCATTTTTTCCTCCCTCTCTCTCTTCTGTCTCTCTCTTTTGAAATGCAATCCATAAAACTAATGCTAAAATTTCAAAAGGATTAAAGAATCAAATTTAATTACATTACCAATTGTTTGCTGAGTGAAATAATTACAGGTTAACACAAAGCAAAAACGGGCCACATGAAATTATGATTTCAACATTAAAAGTGGAAAGTGCTGTGGATTTAGGAATACTTCAGATAAACACAAACATTAATAGAGAATAGTACAAAAAACTGAGAGAAAATATCTAGTGAGCAGCAGTTTCTGAACACAATACATGTTAAGTCCTGAAGCAGATGGGCTACAGCAGCAGAAGACCAAACCAGGTGCCACTCGCAGTTCTTAAGTACAAGAAACTGAAGCTACAGTTTTTACAAGCTCACCAAAATTAGACAAATCAACATTGAAAAAAAATGGAATGCATGAATAGGTCATGGTGGCGATGGTGGTATGGCTTGTGGGATATTTTCTTAACACAGTTTAGACCCAATAATGCCAATGCTTGATCATTTAAACACGTTACTGACCACGTCCATTTCTTTATGACCACAGTGCACCCATTTTCTTATGGCACTATGCTACAAAGCTCAGATCAAGTCAAACTGGTTTCTTGGAAAAACACAATGAAATCACTGTACTCTGATGGCTACAACAGTCGGATTACCTTTGAGATGTAGTGAAAAGGAAGATTCTCATCGAGGCTGTGAAGCTAACAGATCTGCAGCGCCTGTGTGATCATATCATGTCAACATGGTCCAAATTCTCTCATTAATTGCTTCTGGTACCTTGTTGAATTTCAGCCAAAAAGAATTAAGGCAAATCAGAAAGCAAAATGAAGTCCAACCCACTAGCTAAATGTACCTAATAAAGTGATTGATTAGTGTGTGTGGGGGTGCGCGTATGTGTGGGTGTTTTAAATCTTATATTAAAGTGGAATCTTTGATTACAAATTTAATTCTAGAAAATCTAGAAGAAAAAATGCCTTTTTCCAAATCTGTTTCAATTTTAGGAAAGTCAAAACTTTCATGACAACTTAATTTAAGACATCATGGTGTTCTCCATCCTAAAGCGTTCTGCAGTGGGTAAAAAACCCAACTCTTGCTTGAATCTGCCCTTCAAAGTGTTAAAAGTTTCATAACTTTTTTTTTCTTTTTTTAAGGTTTTATCGGATTTAGAGGCCTTTATTTGAGAGTGTCTAGACAGTAAAGTGAGTAATGAGAGAGGGGGTAGACATGCGGCAAAGGTCATCAGGCCGGGACTTGAACCACTGACGGCCGCAATGAGGACTAAGGCCTCCATATGTGGGTTGTGCTTCACGCCTGCGCCACCACAGCATTCCCAAAGTCTGATAAGATTTTGGAGCAATACTGCATGAAACAGCAATGTTTGGGTGACTCTGTGTACTCAAACTTTGTAAGCTTTTGAATACTGTGCATATCTCTTTGATAACTCTGGAGGTGAGCACCTTTGTCATCACTTGTTTTGCATCCCAGCCGCAGGAGAAGCAGGAGGAACCACACATGAGGAGCACCTGGAGCAGCGGCACAACAAAGGCAAATTTGCACTTGATAACGACATCCTGAACATTCAAGCTCATCATTTGTATTTGAAGGAAATTGTATTCAGGTGCATTCATATTAAAAGATTCAACTGTACATTTAAAATTTTAATAATATAACTTAAGTTGTTATCTTTTATATGAATATATTTTAGATTAAATTACATTTTAAGACTTCTTATTTGTATACATAAAAACTTTTTAAGCAAAATTAGAACTGCACAAGATATCGAATAACAAACATAACTGCAATATATATATATCTGTGCAAAATCTTTATACAAAAGTGGTTTTCCACTGCTGATCCCCACACATAATACAGATTTAACTGACCGAGATGCTAAAGCTCACATCAAGCATAGGCATCACAATAATTAAGTGTCAAGGGGACTTGTCCCCCTTATTTAACAAATTATTGTCCCCCCACACCCACAGTTTGAATAAAATTTAGCTTTCCCCAACATTCCTTCTATTGTTTCACACAAAAACCCATTCAACATGCCAAACAGGTTTTCCTGGAGTCTTTGCTGGTAAAATAAAATATTCCAAACTCCAGTTAAAATGAGAACATTATGTTGAAAAAAATTGTGGTCAAAATGTGGCTTAATTGTAGTTAATATCATCATTGCATCTTTTCGCTATTGACCCTTTGCAGATGATGCCATGCTCTTCAGAAACCGTCAACTCCTGTAACGCATGCCAAACAGTTGATATTTAGTTGATTCCACAGTAACAATTGTCAAAAATGGCTGCACATAGACTGCACAAACAAGCCAAGATACAAACAAAACTAGTCATTTTATTTCATAGTTTTTCATGAGGAAAGAAGACAACGATAAATAGCTGAAGCAATTGTAAGGACTGGCAGAACTCGATGCATTTGCTGGCTGGCACCAAACATTTTCTACAAGGTAAGAAGATCAACAATCATGTACTTCATTTCTAAGGATGAGTAGTAAGACGCTATATAATATTGCATTTTGGAGATGGTGCATGTGTAATCATTCCAAAGCATGGAGAAAATGCCCCATCATCATGGTAGGTTACATGATGAAACAGGCAAGCATCTTTTTTACGATTTGAAGTTGCATCCAATCACAGAGTAAATTCAGGCAAAGTCAATTTGATCAAGTGAACAAACACGTCAGGAGGGAGAAAATATGGGCTGGTTTCTAAGCTAGATATTTCCAACTGTTGTCTGTGAACCCCAACCAGGTGTGTTACTTCCACAGACAAATTATCTTGACTTGATCAGGCAGAAACCATAGTTATATTGGCAAAAACAACCACAGTCACAGTTAAACATTCCGTTCCTCATTTCAGATATCCATCATTGTGCTAAAACATGATTAGTGACGTAGTTGCAAAGCATCAATATTTTGCTGTAACATTAAGTAAAAGATGATCACTTATATCCCTACAATGAGGCTTCAAAAGTGTAAAATTGTGAATTGGGATCAGCTTGATCGCGGTCTGCTGTTTTGGGAACTCTGGTTCTGACCGTATTTATTTGACAGGTATCTGTGAGCTGCTGAAGCATAAAGGATGCCCTCCGATGGAGTACAACCGCACCACACACAAAGTTTAATTCTATCAATACACCACAACCTAGTGTTCCAGAATGT
The DNA here is from genome assembly GCA_903067095.1 of Girardinus metallicus. NCBI lineage: Eukaryota > Metazoa > Chordata > Actinopteri > Cyprinodontiformes > Poeciliidae > Girardinus > Girardinus metallicus. The sequence goes on from CAEGAE010043336.1 coordinate 63,356, forward strand.
TAAAAAACTGATTTTACTAATACCACTTGGAAAAAAAATTATTTGGCATTACAGAGAGCTGAGAGAGACGTGGGCCATTTCACTGCCATTCATGTCTCCCAGGCAAACCGCAACCTACTGTTACACACAAGCAGAAGAAGGTATGAAGTGCAAGCTTTAAAGTGATTTACTTAACTCCTTGTAGAATGCAAGAGAGCCCAAATCACCTGTGATTTAGCTCAGTTTCATTACCCCCACCAAAGCCCTTAACAATAACACAGAGCATAATCTGCTGCCAATAACTCCAGGTGCTCTTAGTCAGATGGCTCCCTGTGGACCTAAGTAATACTCTGTTTAGAGGCTGAGGTGGAGAGGCTGCTTGGGATAGGTCAATAGTGATTCTGGGGATAGAAAATCACCAGAGACTGACTTTTGAGTGTCTGCCTGTAACACTATTACCTACATTAGAGCTACTGCTGGTGCTAGGAGAGCTGTCATTTCCTTAATTAAGAGTGCAACGCAGGGCCAAGAGGGAGAGGAGGCCACAGCGATCTCCCACCGGCCTTCGACATTAAAATCTGATTCCTCACCGCGCAAGGGCGTAGACGTTACAGGGGGAGGAAAAATCTATCTCATTCATTATTCTGGCTCAAAGTGGAATTACAGAGTTAGGGAATTACACAGGAGGTGGTGCCATGGAGTATGCTGAACAGAAAGGATTTTATACTTCAGCAGTTCTGTGACTATTTCTGAGGTGATCATTAAGAGGACAGACTCAGGAGTACAGAAGGAGAAGAGGAGGGACAGGAGAGGGAAAAAGGGATGATACGAATTATATGCATCTCTGATGATTAAAGATTTTGAATGCAAAGCAAAAGAAAACAGTGTCCTGCAAGTTTCTGATGAATCAGTAGGAAATCTACATGCAAGCACTCCAGCTCTCCCTCATAGACACGGGTCAACACCTAAAGGCTCTCGGACAGGAGGGTACTCTGCTTCAGCTCTTACCTGTCTCTCCCTTCATGTTGGAGTGGAGCTGGAAGCAGCACAAGCACAAGAGGAACCAGAGGGAGGTAAGTAGGTGAGAAGAGGCAAAGCCAAATTCAAAGGTCAAGAAGAAGGGATGGCATGACGAAGAGGGGAAGATAGAGGAGAAGAAGGGGAGAAGGGGGCTTAGGTATTCCTCCTCACAGGGGACAACGGACACTTTGCACATGAGCACATCTGCTACAGAGCGTCCGCCTCGTTCCCAAAGCGATGTCAACCTGATTAGCTCAGCGATGAAAGAGGTAAATAATAATCCAAATTAACCCTCATCCTGTTACAGCCATCAGAGAAGGTGGGGCGCTGTGATGAAGACTAGTTTTAGAGAGCTGTAAGCCTTTTAGGAGATGCTTGCTTCACTGTTGCTCCTCCCTCTAAATTACTTAAACGATATTTGCTGTAAATAGGATTCTGCTGCCGACCACCAAGTGATGAAAAAAGGCATTCAACCCCTCCTTGTCTACAGTACTGCAACTCATATGACTACAGCTGAGAAAATTTCTCAAACCTTAAGTGCAAAACAGTTGAAGTTTTGAACTTTTCTCTCAAGAAGTTTTACATAAATTATTTCTGATAATCTGTTAAGTTCTTTACCATCTAAAATGGTGATTTTAACAAGCTGTTCTGTCTAGGAAATATATATTTTTTCTTATAACGTATATTAGGAAATATAATAGTTTCCTCTTATATGTTAGTTTGTGTAGTATTTATATTTAACATTTGAATATTATGTATTATACTCATGGCTTATAACATTTCATTTTTATTATAATCAAATTTTATTCACACATTTATACTGAATATACTTTAAATGTATATATTTTTTCTTGATACTTTTTCAGTAATCTTGTTCTCTATAAACATATTTTGTTATATTTTGTATTATATTGTGGACTTATTTTATTTTTTTATTACATATATTTATATGTCTATATTATATCTGAATTTCATAATATATATGGCTTATTTGTTATCAATTCTTTTTGTTTTGTTTATATTTTATATGTTGATTTGTTGATTTATAAAACTTTTGCATTTAGATTTCGCTTCTTTGTAATATATATATTATATTTTTACATTTAACACTGCATTTAAACTTCCTATTATGTGTTAGTTATTATATAGTATTTATATTATATTTATATTTGAATATTTTATATTAATGTACTCATAATTTATATAACACTTCATTTTATTATAATCAAATTTTAATTTGAAGTGATTGTTTAATTTAAAGTGATTGTTTTAAAAGGACACATTTTTAGTTTTGCATTAGAATAATATACTTGACTAGTTGGATGTAGTTTCCCTGTGCTTGATCCGCACATCTGATTTTACTGAGCAATATGCTGAAGCTTACAGAGAGTGACAGTAAAAAAAAAAAAAAAGAGTGAAGACTGGAAAATTGCATTCATTATTATCTTAGTGTTTCACAACATTACAATTACTTTGCTTTCACAGCATTGTGCACCTCTGAGAAAATAAAAAGTGCAATATTATTCTTGTAATACAAATTTAAATGTATATCGGTTTAAAAAAAAAAAAAAAAAGCTTGCCGAGTTGTGTCTGGTCAACTGCAGGACATTTAGCAGTAGCCGGTGGGGCGTGAGGCCAGCAGCGCAAGGTTTGTGGTCGTGTGTGGGTAGGTGGGGGGCCAGACACCCACATGTCATGCTCAACACATCAGCCTGAACCTCCAGGCTATCCAGCGACCAATGTCCCACTTTGCCTCTCCCCTCCCTCCCCATTCTCAGTTGTTCCTTATAACACTGAGATCCAACAATGGATCACTCTAGTACCAAATGATTAATAAAAACTTAGATTTATGAAAAGTATTGTAATAGCTGTGACTGTATGCTCATGTGTTGGTAATGGTGGAGGCTAAAACACACTAACCTCTTCCACCAATCCAGTCACATTATTCTAGAGGAGCAAGCTAATAATGGAAGGAGGAACGGAAGGAAATAGTGTTGCTTTGAAGCCTATAACTCTATTCAAGAGAAAAGAAGCATCACAGTGTTATTCCACATCCTGAGATATAAAAGGAAAAAACATAATAACTTCTCGATAGCCTGGATCTTCACTGCCCTATACTACACCACCACCCCCCACTTTCTCCTGCCCACACCCCCGCCTCATCCTCCAATACACCCACCTCTCCTGCCTCAATCTTTGGTTTCAAAGGAAGCGAATCAGCCAGAAGGACAGAAGGTTATGCATTAGTACTGGTCATTGCTCAAAGAGGGAACGTTATAAATAATAAAGGCTTGTGAAGGACACGAGGGCTGTGGGATGCATCTCCTGGTTCATGCCACACAAGTCAAAGACAAGACTGTAATTTCTATTCTGAAAATGTGACCCTTGCAGCTTCAATTACATCTCAACAACACCAACCGTGTCCATGCCAGTCGACGGGATTCCTCTTTGTTAGCTCTACATGAAAGGCATGGTGATATTGCTTATGGTGCATGTGCTACACATACATTTACTTTATTTTTTTTCTCAAAATGATTCTTCAACTTAAAGAAAGTACATAGCTAAAGTAAATGCATAGGGAAATTCAATCTATTTTCTCACCAGCTGTCTATAGAACCTGTAATGTTCTTCTTTCTATTCAAGACATACAAAAAAAAAGTAATCACACAAGCAATGGGTTGAACTATCTTGTCAATTATTTTGAAGTTTTGTGTTTTCTCAAAGTCATTTCTGCATAAGCAAGCATCCGTGGAGCCAGATGACCTTTGCTGTTGTTTGTTATGAAAACAAGAAGTCCACTTTGTACTCATCCTCTCTCCCTGTCCTCCATACCACGCAGTGATTGTGTTGGTGTAGCCATGGGCACTGCGGGTACATTAGCAAATGTAATACACCTGCTTTATAGGCACGCATTAGGCTTGTTTTCAAGTGTGTGCAGGCAGCTGAAATCCCCATAATGAGATCCACCTCCTGGGGAGAGACTTGTTCCCCCCTCTCGCTCTACTTTATCCGCTCTTATTTACTCGGCGTGGCCCATTCAGCGCCTGGTTTGCGCCTCTTTATTACTTAACCTCACCACACAACATTACAAGGCTCTTTGCATTAGCAAGCAGCCTTTCCCACCATGCATCCTGCTCACTAAGCTGATTACACAAAAATAATAAGAACCCATGCCTCAAGCTGCGCGTGTTTGTGTGTCTTTATGTCTGACGTGTAGATGAAAGAGACTTTTACACGAAAGATGGTCTTTTATGTAAGATATGTGCTGTGCATGGGCTAGTATGAGATTCTCATGGTATGATAATCTTGAATAAAAATTCTAACGTTTATGGCATGCATTGAACTAATTATGAGCTACACAGTGGGGTAGGTATTGGCATTGTTGCCTTGCAGCAAAAAGACTGCATATGAATCCTGGCCCGGGGTCTTTCTGCATGTCCCATACATGACTGAGTTCTCTCCAGGTAATACAGCATCCTCATATACTCAAAATATGCATGAATGGTCTACATAGCTAATCTATCTACCTAGGTAGATTTGATTTTCAACTAGAGATGGTCAAGAACTGTCCTGATGTTATAAAAATACTTTACACATCCTTTAATTTAGCATCAAATCACACACCATAAATCTGATGCCAACTTCAGCTATAAATTCTCTTCTAGTGTTTGTATCTATTGCATTCACCATAAGGGGTATCCATGCCATATGACATGTGAAAAAGCAATAAAATTTTGCATATATAATTTAACTTTGGCACCTGTACTTTTATAATTTTATATAGAGCAACATCACTAACATCAAAAAAGCCACTGGACATATGCAAAAAGATACAACACACACAATTTTAGTATGAAGCAGTAAGTTTTTAAAACTTTGGTGTGCTTTCATACCAGCTACCTAGTACACACGAGGCCACACACTTACCCAATTAAAAAGTAAGAAATGTTTCAAAATTAACCTCTCTTTCACACCAAAAGCAGACATACATCTTGCCACTAAAGGTAGCACCACCATCACCTTCTTTCAACCAGCTGACCAACAGTGTGCAGCAAGAAGCTGGGAAGGGACAGGCTGTGTTAATCTCTAAGCTTTAGCTAAGTTTTATTTTTGCAAATTCAAAGCCATGCTATAGAAGTAACTTGATGCGCTTTCATAGTTTTTCTAATTTTCATTTATTTCTGCTTTATATGTTGTTGTTACTGGTTTTTACTTATACTCCATTGCTGAACTTCTGTTGTGGAGCACTTTGTGATTTTTACGATGTGAAACGTAAAGTTTTCTTACACTGGGAACCCAACCTGCATAGAACCAGGCATGTTCTTAGGCAGTTAATGTTTTAAACGTACTGGGTTTTTTTTTACAGAAAGGCAAATTTAGTACTAGAAGTATCACAAAAATATCATACTCATGCTGTTTTGTTTATCAAAGGTCATGCATTTCAAAAACAAACAAGCAAAACAAATAAAAAATTTTCTTACTAAAGTTTTCATCTTCCAAATAAAAGTGATGCTGACAGCACAAAATGAAAAACATTTGGTGAAATTTCTGAAGTCATTTTTAAAGTGAGTCTGAAACAGGAACACGCACTACACATGTTTAAAGGATTCAGTTGTGTGTTAAATAACCCAACTGAAAAACATTTCACCGCTCAAGAGCACAATCTGTACATAAAGTCTAATTATACTGGAAAAAGTTAAATAAATGAGACAAAACTGCATTAGGGTAGTTGTACCTTCCATGGTGGACAGATTTTTTTTTTTTTTAGCTGAATGACCTCCAATACCAGAAATCAATGAAGATTCATTTTGGGAAGGGGGATGGCGGGTGGTGGGGGGTCTCTAGGTGACCTTTGTGAAAATGTACCATCATTTTTGGCAGAATCCGTATAAGTGCAGACCATTTCATGCAGACAGTAAGTGTATGAAATGAGTGCTCCTGTCTTTCCAGCCTGGCTCTCTTTGACAGCATGATGATAGAAGCGTCACATCCTTGGGAGAGTAAATGCAAACTGACAAGAGATGAGTCTTTGGTTGCTGAATATAATACAGAATTGTGCTCTGAGTGTCTTATTATCTTGTCTGTTGATGTTTGATGGAGGGGAGATTTGCTTGAGAAGAGAAGACAGAAACTGTAGGCATCCAACACCATCTTGTCCTTTCACAAAAAAAAGAAAAAAAATTTCTTGCCCCACTAACCACAGCTTTCCCACCTAATGTCCACTTCTACTTGGAATAAATACAAGGCAGCAGGATGTTTGTTGTGCCTAGTAGCCCCTGTTACCTGAAGTGGAAGACTATTTGCACAGGCAAGCTTTTAGGAGGAGAATGACCCTTTCACCACGGCAGTGAGCATGTGAAGGCTGTGGAAGGTTGACAATATACTGGAGACAAACGTGAGTGCTGCGATTGTTTACTACCAGCTGACTTCTGCTTTTCTTACTGCCACAAACCCTCACTGTATGAACAGTGTTAAGACACTAATGCGAAAGGTGTACATTAACTCTGTGAGACACAAATGTTACGGTAGGTTCGAAGAGAAAAATACATGTAGAGTCATTTTAATCAGACTTTGGGTAAAACTTCATAAAAGTCTGAAAACTTTAGCGTTCACCAACAGATTTAATGATAATGTCAAGGAAACCCAGTGAACCTTCATCTGAGAAACTGCAAATCGCTCACATAATTAGACAGTCAATGTATACAATAAAACCTTTACTTATTAATATCCCTGGCAGATTTCAATTATAAATGTTTCCATCCACCTGAAGCTTATTTCTGGTAGTAAATGTGACAGGTATCTCTTAAAACATAATAAAATAATTAAAGAACCAGAATCGATCATGTTTTTTATTTACATGATAAAGTTGCTGAAATAAATGAGCTTTTCGGTAATATTCTAATTTATTGAATTGGTCTGTATAAACTTGAAAATAGCTTCCTAACTATCTGGTTGATTTAGAAAATTCTATCTATTTTTAACAAATTAAAAACCGTTTTGGTAAATAAAATCTTCAGCAATATGCCCTGGTTTAGGCGTTAACAGGAATAAAGAATGCTAATAAAGTGATATTCTGCTAAATTTGTATATCATATGAAGTTTTTAAAGCTGAAACCCATAATAGGAAGCAGTCGCATAATCACTAATTAGGTGAATGCAACATAGTTGTGAGTTGAAGACTCACTAATATAAAGTGGTTTGGCGAAACCTTTTTCTTAGCTTGGATATAGAAATTATTTTCTGTTCATTCCAAAGTTATCTAAACTCAGGAAGCATAGCACCTGATTTTTTTTTTATTTTTAGCCAATGGTTTTGTCTTGGTTGTTTCTGGTTGGAAGAAACGCCGAACGGGATTCGCTCATGGGCTCATTTACGCCCCCTTCAGAGAGGTAACGGTACTGCCTACCTGACCTTCTGCTTTCTCACAGCTGTTTTACAGCAATAAATAAGATTTAAAATAAAGAATGCAAGCTTAAATTTTAAGTTTAATTATATTAGATGTACATAAATGACTTCTAGCACAGATGGAAATTACATAAAACTATTATAAATAAATATTTACTTTTTTTATTTAATGATTAAAGCTAAGGTATTGTGTGGTAGATGTGACCACCTTTAAAATCTGGTATAAATTTGAACAAGTTTAAGGAGCTTTTTTAAACTATTTGTGAACTTTGTTCTGAAGGTCCACAACACAGTGAGCTGGTTAGAGTGTCTGTCAATCCTGAAACTGGATCACTCTTTCAGAGTGCAAAATATATTTATGTGAACAATGTGGAGAGTCAGAAGATAGCGTCATCTCTTAATTCTTCACCCTACCCCAGAAAACTGCAAGAATGTAAATATTGTGGCTTCTTCTCAGCTCAAAACCACATGAAGAGAACCATGAAAACAGAATAAAGTCTGGTTTAAATTTGCAGAATAATTTCTTCCACATTCGTGCCATTCACGGTTATTAAATAAGCATGCAGTGCAAACGTATAAGCATCATTTCAAACATAGATGTTGACATACAGAACTCAACCAGAACCAATAATATTATCCAAAATATTCCATACTTTATAAAATGTCTTTATAGATTTGAAGTTTAAAGAACATCTGAAGAATCATTCTGTTTTTAAACAAGTTTTTCTTTTAACATTTGTTTTGGAAAAGCTTCATAGCATCTAATGCAACCCATTAATAAAAAAATTTCTTCAAAAATGTTCACACTGACAAACCAAACTAATTTTAAGAAATCTTTTCACATAAGGGAAAACAAATTCTCTTGAAAAAGTATCGCATCAAGCATCTTCTAGTTTTAAAGCTGTTAAACACAGAGTTTCTCTTTTTCAATGTCTCCTCTTTTCCTCCCGTGCATCCACCTAGCACAGGACACGATTCGCCCGTTAATTCTTCACAAGTCATCAGGACAGCAGCTCCCACCCCATAGCAGCTGCTGGGACAGCCCAAGGCTCTGCCGCTGGGCAGGGACAAGCATCCCACAAAGCTCACAGCGCGCAGAAACGGGAGTGGTTCAGATTAATAACATGCAGACTGAGCAGCGTCCATCTCCGAGTGAACTGTTCAAGGAAAAGTTCTTAATTCCTTTTATCCCAACGCCTTCAGGTGTTTCTGTACGAAATTTTAGAAGTAGTTATGCAGAAATAAATACAAGTAGGGTAAATAAAAAGTTGAGCATCTAATGGCGTCAATGTATATGAAAGGAGAAGCCAAAACAAGCTAAGTGAGAAACACTAGAGGAGTCAAATAAAAACTGATTGAACAGGCAGAAAGAAAAGACTTGATGCTTATTAAACCAAATTGCAACGCGTTCGAGACAAATCCTACAGCGTGCAGTCCTTGATTAGAGAACTAGCCCGAGGTTATTCCTGAAATTTAACAAAGCTTAACTTTGAGTTGTAAGTCAGAGGAATATTTGGCTCTACTGCCTCCAAATTCTTTGTTTATTTTTCTGTCTCAAATGTTTGGCAACCTCAATCCAAAGAATCTCTGGCATACTTTCTGCTACTTCCTAGGCAACATAAACACACACACACCCACGCACCCCACACATCCCCACACACACACACAAGAAGTCAGCAAGTGAGTCCCTTTGACAACTTTCATTAAATCCTGACAAACAAGTAAAACACACAGTTTACTGCAGTGTAAATTCAATATAACCATCCCAAAAATAATTGGATGCCAAACTCCCAAATGACACATTATACACTTTCACACAGCACGGCAGCAGGGATGTACACAACTTCTGATAGAGAAATAAAACAAGCCATGTTTGCATAAAAATATAGTCTAAAGTTGTCGTCATCCACTTAACAAATGTAGTAACATATAAAGCTACAAATAATAACAATAAAATATATTAAAAGATAAGAAAAGGAGCTCTATAAGTGCTTCGGATTATCTTTGGTTAAACAGCTTTGTACAAGAAAATCTCACATCAATATAATGTCACACAAAAACGGTTAGAATCTTTTAATTATAGGGGGAAACTCACTCATTTGTCAGTAAAGTCATAAATTCAAAAGTAATTTATTTGTTCTTTGTAGCACATTAATTATATACTCATGAAGCAAATTCATGTCAGTATCAATTTTCAGACGTCCTGTTATATTTCTATTAAAAATAACCATAAAATATAGGCCTAAGGGTTCAAATACGTTTTCTTTAATTAAAAATTCTAATTAGAAAATCTTCAAGATTATTAATTCATTCATTTGTTTTATTGATTCATAACAAGGTCCAGTGATTGAATCACTCCACACGACTGATTAAAGAAAAAAAGAGTCATATATCTAAATATATTGTCTATTAATTAATTTGTTTAGTCGACATTCAAAGTAGCCATTTAAAAATTTTGTATTTATTAATGAAATTAATAACCCTGCAAGAACAACAATTATATATTAGAATAACAATTAAAACCTCAGTTACATTATGAAGGTAATACATCCATATAGGACAGATATTATTGTCACTCAGCACTACATTATAGCCTATTTGCTATAAATTTCAATTATAATTATCACTCTTCCTGTATTTTATTGAGGGGAACTACCTAGTGAAGCACAACATTATTAGAGTTATAAAGGCAAAAATCTGTAAAATTTGTAATTTCAACTTTTTAAAAGATTTTATGTAGATCTGGTGCTACTAAAAATAAACCATGGCAGGAATTATAGAAAATTAAAACAAAACACTTACAACGTTCACAAAAACTATATTAAATTTATTTGATTTTGGGTATAGCCAATTCAACAAAACTTCCTCTTTCATCTTGAAAAATTAAGCAAAAGAAAAGAAAGAGTTTCTACACTTCTACAATAAACCACTAAGAAAGTTCAACTTGCTCATTCATGCACTTAGTTTCCTGCCTGACTCTGCACCTGTCCCATCTCCTGCAGCTCTGTGTTTCCACTCCGAGCGGACCTCAGTCAGAGCCCAGCCGGCCGATTGGTGGACCCGGAGGTGTGCGGAGTAGACTTACCGTACAGCTTGCTGGGAGTGCCCTCTCTGTCCGTGGCCTCAGAGGGCAGAAGCAGGGGCTCGTCGTTCAAATCGCTGTCTGGGGTGGCCGCTTTGTCGTCCGCCCGGAGTTCTGCCGCGCTCATGTCGCTGCGCAGGGAGAGCAGCGGCTTGCTCAGCTGCCCTGTAATCATCGGATCCTGATGGGAGCTGGGAGCGCAGGTGGGAAACAGGGAGGAGAGGGGGGAAAGAAGAGAGAAAAAGCCCCTGGTTAGATTGCTTCAGCTTCTCACCCTCAGCGACTCCTTCTCTATGTCTCTACTCTCTCTCTCTCTCTACACCCCAGCTTCACCTTCCTATTGCTCACTCATCACTCTCCCTCTCTCTCCTGCTCCCTCCCCTCCTCGGCTCCCTCTTTTATCCGAGACTGGTGCTTCCCTGCTGATCCTGCCGGCTGCTGCCTGGTGAAGGGCTGTTACGGATCGCGTGGCTTTGCCATCGTGCCCCGCAGACCTAAAACACCCATACATCCATCTCTGAGGGCTCACCGCTACCTGACATCTGCCTCGTCTTTGCCATAAGCAGAGACGGCAGCTATTTACAGTGAGGTGACAAATAAATGAATCTGGAAGTGTGTGAGCTAAAATTTATATCAATTACGTCAATTTTCACATGTGTAGGGGACATAAAGTTAAACTAAAGGTGACATCTCGCTCTGATGCATAAGCCAATATATACTTTAAGCAAGACATGAAGCCAATTATGTTCATTTTTGAACAAAAAGCATCAATCGGTCAAGTGGAAAACAATGTGAACCATTAATAACTAAAAAAAAAATAACCAGGGCACATTTAAAATATTAGAAACTTAATTTTGGAATCACTTCAAGAAAACTTTCCAAAAAAGAACTTTTCCTACCTCGCCAAGCTCCAGAAGAAAACGTCAAAAACAAGGTTTCAGCAAGCTCAAAGCAAAGCCACCATGGAACAACCCGGCGGTCAGAATGTCCTTCCCACCCAACCAGGAGCAGCTTCTTCAACCTTTCTGTGTCTGAATTGCAACCACGCGTTCAAGCCGGAGGTAACTTCCAAAGAAAACCCCTGAAGATGTCACCTCCTCCCTTTTCCCTCTCCCTCCCTCTGTCTCTTCCCCCTTGTGTCTTCTGACTAGAAAGCTCCTCAGACAGCGTTCACCCCACCTCAGGCTCAGAGGCGCAGCACAACCATGGCCCTCTTTCTTATTTATGAATCAGCTCCAACCTAAATATGTCTAAGCACAGGACAGGTGACCAGCACACATATATAAGCGCAGAAAACAGAGGAGGGTGAGGGTCTTATTTCCTCCCCCCTCACCCTTTACGTGCATCAACAATCCCCTGCGTCAATCAGGGTAGTCGATGACTTGCTGCCCAGAGGGGCCTTTTTAATGTGCCCATCACGGCAATCTGCCCTTTCTGATATGACACATGATAATCTATGAAAATGTTAATCAATAGAAGTAGTTTAAGCTGTCATTAAAATCCGTGAGCCGACTGGTCAATACTCATATCCCTGGTAACAATGTCACTACTCATCAGGGCTTCATTTGCAGAGCACTTAAATGTGGGACGCTGCACATCGATGCGCCTCTCCGCCCGCCGCCGTAAACACATTTTCCCCTCTGTCTGAGCCTGGCCGCGCTCTGCATGCGTTCGGACCCACTCCCCGCCTCCCACCGCCCACCGCCTCTCCTTTGAGTTGCTTGATAGGTCCACTGGAGGGCAAAATTAATACCTAATTGAATCTTGCAGTCATCAAAATAATCAATAGTTTTTTATTATTTATTCTTCACAGTCTGTTGACTGTTTGAAAGCTCCGAGGGACAGCGGAGAGCACAGGCAGGCCCTGAAATTTCTACCGTTTCACAATGTAATTTTCACTGGGGCATGAGAGTTTGCAAGACCTATAAAAAATGAGAGCAGTGCTTTTTTGTCAGGAGGTGGAGGGGAAAGAATAAAGGAAAAATGGGAATCTTTGCCCCAGCAGCTACAATGAAAAATAGAATAAACAAGCTACTGACACTTCAGAGAAGGGCATGGTCCTTTCTGTCCATCCCTCCATCTTTTTCCCTTTCCCCTTTTCTCCTTATTTCATCATATCAGGAGTGTGGCGGTACCTCTCTAATGCTGGCATTTCTCTTCCTGACAGACTCCAAACAAGTGCTGGGAATGAGATCACAGCTCTAATCTTCCTCTGGCCTCTAAGGCTGCAGGATAACAGGGCAGCACATCTCTCACCATCTTACACAGCACATAATTACATCCAAAAGATGAGCTTCACCTATTTGCAATCATGCCATTGAACTGGATGTGTGTTTTAGAAATTTAGGTGATGGGTAAACATTATTATCTTTGTAAAAAATACATTAAAAAAAAATATTACAATTTTATTATAAAGGATTCCATCCCTGGTTTCAATTATTGATTGGGCAATATATTTAGGTATCAATCTTTAAAGACATAGAGCCTCATAAAAGTATTCATACCGTTTAAACCTTTTTCATATTTTGTCACATTACAGCTAAAGTGATAAACTAACAAAAAGTATTGAAAAACTGTGAAGTGGAGGGAAAATTATCTAAGGTTTTGCAGTTTTTCTATTGATAAATGTATGAAAAATCTGAAATTCATCTGTGACATTTCCACAGCAAGATTCAGCCATTACCATATGTTACTGTGGAGACGGTGACATATGATAGAGGCCCACATTGCCCTTTTTCCACCAGTACCTTGTCTCTTACTGGGTAATAATTGTTTTACAATAGTAACGGTTACATGGTACCAATCCCCTTTTACAGAAACTACTTCACTGAGTTTACACGCGTACAGAGTTGGGCTGACAACATGACATCAGAAGACTGCAGGTCACTGATTGGCTAAGGGTTGGAGTCACCGGTTGTGTCTAAAGTTTAAATTACAAGAATCATGCCCACCATTTGTAAAACTCAACAGTGACAACAGCGAAATATGTTGTGTTAACTGGTCGCATCACAAGTTATCAAAGTTTACCCAAGTAAATTTTTTAAGTTGTCATGTTATGCAAATGTAAATAAAGTAAGTTTGACAAACTTAATTCAACTACAGGTGACGAATTAACAATTTTTTTTTAACCTGGAGCACCATTGTCTTTTTTTAGGGTAGAGTTGTGTTGTGTTTGTGTTGCGTCGCAGTACTTTTTAGAGTCCAGGGCCGCCTTGCTATGGAAACCCCACCCAGTATTCAGTTGTAAAGGAAAACAACCTGAACCACATACACTGAAAAAACTTATCTTTAAACCACCTTAAAAAGACTACTCAAATTTGTTACAGCTAATTTTATTAGTTTTGCTCAAGCTATAATTCTGATTTGAATAATTCTGAAATCAGAACAATAGCTTGAGTAAAAATAATAAAATTAGCTGTAAGAAATTTGAGTAATCTTTTTAAAGTGGTTTAAAGATAAGTTTTTTCAGTGTATGTGGTTCAGGTCGTTTTCCTTTACAACTGCTTCATTATAGAGAAATGTATATGTAGAGGTATATAAAAACCTCCTCACAGTGTTTGATCACAGAAAGCTTTGAGGTTCATCACAAACCTTAGAAGTTTAACTCATCATTGGATGGTCTGCTTTGTCAGTGCACAGATCCTCATTTGTAAAGCTATTCTTGGCCTTTTCCCTTAATTTCTAACATCCTGCATGTTTGATGAAATACAGGTGCTTATTAGTTTTGCTTGCAAAAGCTGTTCCTATTGCCAGTAGTGCCAAGGGTTTATACAATTTGAAGAAAAACTTCTTGCAGATTCTCTGCTTCTGCCCCAAAATCAGCTCGATTTTAAATCTCCATGGATATTTCCTGGTTAAAAGAAGTAATAAAAAAAACTGTCTTTGTAGGTTTGCAGTTGCGCTTTCTTTGATTTCACAATGGATTGGCCATTGCTCAAACCCTGGTATGGCGCCCTGCTTTAAACGTCTCCACAGTTTTATTCTTCTAAATCTCATGACTCAAATTTCTCTACAAACCTCTGAGCCCCTCACTGCATAGCTGGATTTATACTGAGATCATATTACACACAAGCGGACTCTGTTAATTAGGAGTCATTTGAAGGTAATTGGTTGTACATGATTTAATTAAGGGGTATAGACTGCATTCAAATGCACACCACTCTTTTCCAGTTTTCATTTGAGAATAAACTGAAAACTACTTCTAATTTTTCTTCCACGTCACAATTATGCACTACGCTTTGCTGACTTACAACAAAAAAAAATAGAATGTTTAAGTTTGTTACTACAGTGTGACAAAATGTAAAACAGTTCATTGAGTATGACTGTTACTATGTGCCAATTAAGCAATAATGGGGGACAAGGTCTGTCTCATTGCCTCTCTGTTGGATCAGGGTGGCCACAAGGCTAGAACAGACTGCAGGAACAAGAAAAAACACTCAACGCCCCCCTCTTCATACCCTCACAGACAGCAGAATCAGTAGTTAGGGGGGTCCTGAGAGTCATCAGATATCTCTGCTAAGTGCTGGTGGTCTTATCAACTTCCCCGAGCTGAAAGGAGCTAAATGGGGAATTTTCGTTTAAAACCAAACATGTAAAGAAAATACTTTTATAGCTGTTGTAGACATAATCTGTTGTATTTAAAACTGCACAAATCCATTAGTAAAAGAAAGCTATTTTCTTTGCTTGATTTTTTTTTAAATGCATTTTTTTTATCTTACTGTGTGACATCATAATATCTGTAAAATAAAAATCAACATGAAGATTTTGCAGTAAGAAGTTAAAGTTATGAAGCTGAATTTGAGCGAAGTCTTTTGTTTTATTTGTCATTTGATGGTTGACCTGCTCTTAAACTTGGAAATAATGAAAAGTTTCTCCAATTCAGATTAACCTTCTATCCTCCTTTTTCAACAAAATTTTTTAATTTTTTTTTACTTATGAGACAAAAATAATATAACACTCTGCAACTGAAAAAATAATCCACTGCTTCTTGATCCCTTATACGATGAGAACCAGCATAAAGCTGTAGTTCACTCACAACTTAAAAAGCACTTAGAAACAGATGCACTCTTAATTTTCTGACTGTCATATTAGACATAGTGTAACCTTTTACAACTTTTTGAGTGGTTGCATTTTTAATTTTTCATGAGCTACTTGCTCCTCTAGATCTTAGTGTACATCAAGAGACCAGTAACTGGCAGAGCTAATTAATTACAGCTAAACGCAAATAATTAATATTTATGGTTTTTATATCTTGTTTGATGGAATGTGCTAATAATAAGCAGATGTACACTTTAGTAAATCTACCATGCAAAGTGTCATCCACTGACATAACAATATGGCATTAGTAAAATGCTTTAATAGCTGGAGTGAAAGTATTTTAAGTATTTTCATTATTTTTTTATACCCTTTTATGTGCAAGTAATTTAAAACTCCAAAAAATTTAACGTGGATGTCAAAAAGAGAAAACATATTGATGTTTTTTTTCTTCTGAAGTTTCATCCTACATGCAGTAATTCACCTAAAAATGTCAAAACAAGATAATGATGACAAATGAAAAAATCTGAAATGCATCTAAATAACTTAATTCTGGCTTTTTTTTATGATAGCAAACACAAATAACAACCAAAATGTTATGACAGCCCAATTATTTTATGTCAATGTGAATTCGCTGCACTGGGTTAGATGCTGATGCTTAATAGGATTTGGTAGATGATAGTTTGTCTCCCCCTTAGGGTTATTAACCAAACTGTTTCTCTATCTCCTGCTAAATTTGAATTGATCCTTGCATAGGGATTTACTAATGTCACTAAACTTCCTCATTCATGTGAATATGCGACTATTAATTTCAGAAATTTAAACACAAAGATGCATCTTTTTAAAAATGAGTTGCTTCAATTTCTCTCTATCCATTCTTAGATTAAAAGTTAAATGTTGAAAATCCCCCAAAACATTAGGTGATACTTTTTATTTTATTTTTTTTAAGCTTGTTAATATGATCAACAGCTATGCCTCTCTCCCCCACTAAAGCTAAAACGCTCCCCAGTGGATAGTCGGTGGGGCCAGTGAAGGCTGAGGGCTATCAAAGCAGTGTATTAAAAGGAGCTCTTTGAAGCTTGTAAACCGCCGTGCCCAGCAGGTCCACAACAGATAGGCGCCTCTGATTGGTCAGGTGTGTGTGTGTGTTTTTGTGCTAGATCGATCCATAGAGTTGACATTCTGGAGCATCAAAGCTTTCAGTCCACTAATATGACTCCTCCTATGTGGGCAAGGGTTGTTTTTTATTATTTTCCTTTTTTGTTTATGATCTGCTTATGCCTTAGAGGGGCTAGTCTGTGATCATTATGAGTGAAAGGTGTGCTTTCATGGTTTGGAGAAGGAATGAATACATATGAAATCAGGTGATACTTACTCACCCAATACTGAAAATAGTGATTAACGGGAAGAAAGTCAGAGAATCACAGAAGAAAACCATTAATCGCTGGCAGCAGAGGGGCGACACCACAGAGATACAAGCAGAGCTGCTCCTCAAAGTCAGTTTCCCCCCTCTCTCATTGCCTCTGGAGACCTGTGCCACATACACACTCATGAAAGGTGTGAAAATGTGATTTCCCAAAAAGGATCGGTAATTCTTCGTAAGGGTGGAAGCAGCAATCAATAAATCATTGCTAAGCAGATTGTACAGAAAAAAAAAATATTCCCCCTCAGTATCAGTACATTAGGATTCTCCTGAGGATGGATGAGGCAAGACGGAGGTGTGAGACAATCTCAATAAAGAAGAGGCAAATCATACCTTTGGCATTCATCTGGACTATGGCTGTCAGCAGCGTGACAAAGGAGCTGCGCGAGTCGACCAATATCTGAAGGGTTCTTTCAACATCTTCCTCAGGAATGTCTGCAAATATGCATAAAGTAGCGTAAGGGAATATTACAACTTACATTAAAAAATCTCTGAACTTGTTTGGACATTTAGACTCATTTAAGTTAATTTGACTTTGTGTCTTTGTTAAAATGTATGACAAAGTCACGAAAGTTTGGGTTTTGAGGAAAGAAAATTAATTAGCAAGACCCTTATATAGATCAGAAGTTGCTTTAGTAGTTTCTTGTCATTACTACATCAATATATTTTACTCTAAAGTATTCAGAGTGTAATATTAAAATAAATTCAAAACATACCGTACACAAATGCATGCGTAAGTATCAAAAATGTCTCTGTAATAATAGACAAAAAGTTAGATTTTCTTATGATGAATAAGTGGTTTTGAACCACAGGCAGTACCACAGCATGGTACATGCACCAAGCTTCATAGTATTTTTAGGTTCCACACTATTAAAGATAACTTCCTGTCTACTTTCTTACTTCCATAGCTTTTGTGAGAATTGCCTTTTAAACTGTATGACATGGGTAAATGTTGCGATATCTTTCCTCTTGTTTTTCACAATGATTTGGGCTAAGGAAGTAAGTTATGAATTAATGAGTTAGTCTAAAGTTTACTTACGCTGCGCCTCTGGCTCATTGCTATTAAGGGGATACCTTAAGTAGCTTGTCCAGTGTTTATATTTCAAAATAGAACCGCATAAAGTGCATTTTACGTCCCATCCCGGACCCCATCGACCTTTTCGTTTTCCTTTTTCTGAGGTGGTCCGCCATCTTTGTTTTTTGTATCAACTCCTCTTAAGCAAGACGAGTGGCGCCATCTTCTGGATGGCGACCACACTGCAACACTTTCAGTGTACGCTTAGACACTGAAAGCAGGTCTAGAAGCGGACATTTAAACACTAACCCTCGTACAGAATTGGTCACTGACCGTGATCCAAATTTACATGTAACTTTGAGATAAATGTGCACACTTCTCACCCCAACATTCATATCTGGGATACAGAACCCATTTTTTCCTGAACAGTATGATGTGTGGTTATATTGCTTATGAATATCACATTAAGCCTCTGAAGACAACCAAGACGTGGAAATTTTCTTTACATTTTTTTTTCTTCAAAATTGCCTCTATTCAGGCATGTAGCAAATAGAAATAACTTAATATCAACTGGGGGGAAAAAAAAGTTTAATCTGATTTACCTAAACCAGTTAAATTTGCTAAAACTGAAAACAATTAAAGGGAGCAGCAACAAACAAAAAGGCAAAAACTATGAGAATAAAATTATGAAGCTTTTTTTTGTTAGTGAAATGAGGCATCATCTCACTAGCCATGCCTTTTTTTGGAGCATTTTAAGATGGTTGAAACCATTATTGGTGTGCTATTCTTTGAAAAAAAAATTCCAAAACACTAAAGGCAAAACATGCCTTATTTGAAAAAAAAAAAAAAAAAACACTTTAGCTTCAAAAGCTTAGAGGTAAAAATAAAAAACTGTGGAAACGAAACGGAAAATCTTTTAGCCCCTACTAAATATTTGGCAAGCCATCCACAAATTTGCTGTAGTTATTATCGTTTCTCCAACGTAAGACTCCAATACCCATAAGACTTAGCGGTCTGATCTCAGTCATGTGATTTCACCGATGACCAAGAAGCTTCCTTCGACAACAAACATTACCGTGTTGTACGGTATATCGAATGCTTTCTTCACGAACCATTGTTTTCCCCTTTTAGCTAACATGTATTTAACGTTTTGAGATAAAGTAGCGATTGGACATAACGGTATTTGTCATCACAATGGCGGAAGTGGAGGAGCAGGTAAGCTAACAGGCTAATTCTGATGCATTAATGTACTGTTTTTAAATTTCATTACGGAGTTTATTCTATTAAAATGGCAGGCTGACTTTTTAAGGAATATTCAGTTAGTCATTTATCTAATTTGGAGTACGTATCTCAGACACAGATCTGAGATGCTTTAGCTATGCTATTGCGACATTTCTGTCATTCTCTCAAATTTAGACCAAAATCACAAGTCTTTATCACCTGATCTGGCACTGAAAAGTTTGTTTAAAGAAACTCTGTGTGTTTTTATTTTCAAGGAAAGGAAGCAGAGTGGGGAATTCACAGATGAATCTGAGGTAAAGCTTGTCATTACATCATTTTGTACTGATGCTTTCTTTCTCTTTCAAAAACAGAAGCAGGGGAAATGAGCGTTTGAGTAGTTTGGTACGAAGGTAAGCTTATAGAGAGGGAAAAAAACAACACGAGGCAGAAATGTCATGCAGTTGCACCAGTATGTCAGCACAGAAATGCATCAACAACATATTGTTAACGTCAGAGGGGTGTGCATAGTTCTGTCAAGCCTGGATGATTTTTAACTCATATAAAGCTCGGTGTCCGCTGAAAGGACTGTAATACATCAACACAGCTTGATCCCCGAAGGATCTTTGTCAGAGTTTGAGAGGTGTCAAACACTCATGAATTACAGATGGTTTTCCAGATCTTTCAACATTATGACTGAACTTTGGCATGTTACAGTACACCTGCGCTCCGGAGAATCACACACGGGCTAAATAAAACATGACTTCTACACGGCAGCCAGGGAGGAAGCTGATTTTTAAGTCTCTTCACGGGGAGAGAGATAAAATAAATTATTAGAGGTTGGTTATGTACGTTTCTCTCAAGCAAGTCACAGTGAGCTAAAGAAAAGCATGGAAATCCGTAAATAGTGTGGAATATTTAATCCAATGTATGTTGCTGTTTTTGCATAAAATATAAAAGCGGCTTTAATAAGTGCTGCTTTTGAATGATGCAATTATAAATTATAAACTGTGTGTTAAACATAAACATTTTCCAGTGTCTTATCCACTTTAAAGTCAAATAGAAATTCTTTTAGTTAATTTTCAAATTCTCCTTATTTTAAGTCTGACTGAAAATGTGTTATATTCCGAAGAGCCATTTTGCTCTCAGGCCAGCCAAACAAATTTTGATCAGAGCCTCAAATATCACATCCCCTTTTGAAAAGACATTTTATGAATCTTGATGAATTGCTACTTTAAGAAATTTAAAGAAAAAGGAAATGTATAGATTTTTTAAATGGTTTCTATCTACGTTTAAGGATTTTATTATGAAATTAATATTTTTAGAGTCCCTGTGATTGCTACTTGTAACACTGACTTGTTTGCATTTTCTTGTGCATCATTGAGAAATAACTATTTTTAGATATGGAATGTGATTTCTTCTTGATATCACCTCATTTGAAGTGATTTAACTCCCTTGTCAATTTAGAGTGCATTCACACCATACCTATTTAGTCCACTTTATTCAAACTCTGGTTTGTTTGCCTACAAAGTCCGGTTTGTTTGGGGAGGCGTGAGTGAGCAACCAAACTACATGGCTAGCGCTCCCGGGAGAAATGGTTTGTGGTCTTTCGCCAAAGACAAAAGGAAGATCCTACAGTCGCTAAAATCTGATTCCACTTTATTTTTGTTTAAATTTCGTGAAGAAGGAAGTTGTGCGCAGTGTCTTCTTCAGAGTTTTTGGTGTCGTTTTCTTCACTGGTTCTTGTTGCAGCGCCACAACTGGTGGAGGGTGGGAAGAGCAAGTTTTTAAAGGGTTTGAATCGTTTGACATTGCAGTGTCAAAGCGAACCGCAACTGCTGAAAATGCAACAAAAGTTGCAATTTTGGTTGCCAATTGAACTGAATCTACTACGAGGTGTGAAAACACCCTCCAGTCCCTTGAATGGTGATAGGTCAGCCTGTCAGACTGCATGATTTATTTTCTGTTGCAAAATTTTTTTAATTTAAATACAAACTGTTTAGGGTTTTGCAATGACCCTGATGATGACCATAAGCCAAAATTCATTGGTCTGTTAATAAAGTCGTTTCCTAGTATTTCAAGTGTTGCTGGAGTCTTCACTTCACCAGGTTTTTGTCCTTCTCCTTGCACTTTGGGAGTCGGGTTGAGCAAGAAGCTTTTAGATCTCTGCATCTTCTTGTGAAGACGGTGGATTTGGGGTCACATCGTTTCTGTTTTACATTACACTTGAAAGTATTACTTCTGAATATATTTTTTGTCCAGATTGCATGTTATATTTAACACAGCTGGATGGTTAGCTACATGCCACATTATTTTCTTGATATTGAAGGAATTATCTCCTCAATGTGCGTCGAGTGTAATCCTTCTGTCCTGTTTTATGCTTCAGGTAGAATGTTATCCTTGATGTCGTCACATTGAACGGTTCAGCATGTTGTATTTAAACTGACAAGAGGCAAAAAAGCGGCATAAACGATTACTACACAAAACCCAGTTCTTTAGTTGACAAAAACAAAAGGCAACTTACAAGAGATAGCAAAACTTTTAAAATGGGTATTTTCTCTGTGGGGATGAAGTTTGCCTTTGTTGTTTGATACGCCTTTGAAACCCGTGACAAATGCCCTCGCATCAGAAATCTCACAACCAGAATACACAGGAAATAGCCTAGATATGGCGTTGTTGAGTGGGGAAGGATTGTTTTTGAAAATAACATTTTTTCCACGCTATTGTCCCCCACCTCCAAGCCAGAAGCACATAATGGCAGACAATGTTTTGAGTTGATGCACCCTCTGGGCAGCCACAGACTGTGCAGCATTGGTTATAAACCGAATTATGAGTAATATTCAAGCTGTGACCGGCCTCCAATGTGGACTCATGCTGGAAAGTGTAACACAGTAGAATACCTTAAGTTTGTCTTATGAAAACAATAAATGCATGTATTTCACTGGGGACGAGCAGTACCAAGAAAAGAGAGATGATTCTTTTTCATAAAGCATTTCATGCAAATTAAAGCAAAAGTAGATGTGTGCACACTATCCTTTAAAAATCTATTGATTTAGTACAGTGGTACTTGCTGTTGATTGCAGTGAGGGAGCATGTTATTCTTTACTTTTGCAGATTTCTCATATGGTGAATAAAAATATCTGTGAAAAAGTAAAGAAAATAACATGATGTGTTAAATTTATTGTATTGTTTATGGTATTTTCTATGTTTGCAGCATTTTTTCTGTTGCATTTGTTTTTCTGTGTTTGCGTGGTAAGGAGTTTGCATCATTCATGTGTTTTCAGAGTGTTTTGCCGTTTGCACCTGTCAGCCACGGTACTTTTTCCTGTTAAATGATAACATGGCCTCTCCTTACATATTATATGCAGACTTTGTTAAAACAAAGAAAACAAATTTTTCTGAATATATACTTTTTTCTTTCTACTCCACTTGTACAGACACTAAAACTAAACTTTCCTGCCTTACATCCCAACTATCTCACTGATTTCATTGGCTACTACCCACTGTTTGACATTAGTGTTTCAAAAATGACAACAATCCGTTCATGAAAATAAGTAAATACAAGTCACCAAGACTTGAGGACAGTTTAGAAATTATTCATAAGCTGTTGATTGAGAAATGAATTGTAGAAATGAATTGTTAACTTAATAGATGCATTTTTCACATAAAAATCATAGATTCAAATTTTTATTACAGTAGTGTTCTGAAACAAAAGCATTTAAAATCCAAATAGTCTAATTGTATTTATAGTCAAATCTGAACTCTGGATTCATTATAATAATATCAAATGCTCATAGCTAATTATTGGTAATACTTTCTTTAAAATAGCTATAAATTATAACAATTGTGAGATGTAATGCAGTCTGCAGTAGTAAAATTAAACTTTAAATGTAATGTTAAAAAAACTGAGTAAGATGGTGTATTTTAAAATTTATATTTATATTTATCTTAAGTGAAGCTAAGTTCACTGAACTTAATCAGTTATTTAGAAAAAACCTTATGCATCCCAGAAATAACCAAGAAAGCATAGTTATTTCTGTCACTATTATCTAACACCATACATTACCCTAAATATTTGGTGAAATCTGATTTGGCTCCATCATGCTGTGGGAATGGATTTATTCCAGGAAAGCTGATCTGAGATGTTGGAGCTGAACATTTTGGAAGAAACTCTTTTAGGGACTACGTGAGGCTTGAGATTGGGGCGGAGATTCACCTTTCCTCAGGAGAGTGAACATAAACGTTCAGCCTGAGCTATGACAGAAGGGTTTAAATGGAAGCATGTGTTTTGATAGAATTCAAACTAGGTGGAGTTTTGGGTAGAACATATTTATAGAACATATTTATTATCTTTAGTGCCAAACGTACACGTGTTTTTGTACATGGGTTGATTACTGCTCTCTGTATGTTTTTCTCTCTGAAAATTACCTTTTTTTAGAGTCTGTATACTAGGTTAGCGATTAAATTAGTTGGCAATTATTTCAATATTTAGTTCATCACGATTAATCTGATTAATTGTTTCAGCACTACCTATAAGTAATTATTTACCATTCCTACTTAGTTTTCAAGAAAGTATCTTCCTGCAGCATCTTCTGACTTATCTTTGTTTTCAACACAAAATACTAAATGGGGGACACTTTGTATATTCCATCTCACTGCATGATGGACCGTTTTCCAAGAAAGCTCTCAGAAGTTTTAGAGGTGACCCTGTAGTAATGACTACCTGTTAAGAACGTGTTTTGGTGAGAGCCCATCTCCTGTCTTCACCAGGAGGAGGACAGTGAGGAGGAGCCCAAGCTGAAGTACGAGAGGCTCTCCAACGGGGTGTCTGAAATCCTCCAGTCTGACGCAGCCAGCTGTATGACCGTCCACGACAAGGTGAGGGTGATAATCCACTGCCCACGAGGGTGTTTCAGCTTCAAGTCCAGTCATCTCTGGGGGGGATTTTTTTTTTTTTCTGTTTACGCGCACATTTCAGAGATGCCATCTTCAAAGTTGGTTTTCGTCCCTTCTTGCTGGATCTGTTGAGGCAGGCCATTCTTTTCTCACCTAGCCTCCTTGCTTTGTCCCTCTCAGGGAGGTGCATCAGAAGGCACCATTGTCCTTTCCTCTGTTTTTTTCCCACTTCTTTCATATTTTTCACTCCTCTCCTACTCTCTGCTGAATGTAGGATTTTTTTTCTTTCTTTTTTTTTTTTAAGAGAGCCACTCTTGGCGTGATGTTTAGCCGTCGTGGCACCACCAGCACACCCTCACGCCTGAGCAGAGCAAAAGTCAAGCCCAGTTACGTCTCCTCACCTGATGTTTTATTAACAACAATTGATTTTCATTTATTTATTTCTGCTTTGAGGATCCAGGCCTTTTTTTGTGTGTCTTCTACACTAAAGTAGCCACAGAGAAACACTACGTTTGTTAAATCATAAATTGGATCCAACTGTTCCTTTTCTTTTGTAATTTTTGTGTTCTTGTACCTTTAGCCATCCGGCTACATGTGTGGTCCCCGTGACAACCCCCTACACCCTCCAAAGCCAGCAGCAGCACACGCCGCCTTATGTTGCCTCATATTTTAAGTGTCTGAATTGGAATTTCATTTGAACAATTCCCATCCTGATAAATCCCTTTAAAAGTCGATCCGCCTCACAAGGCTGAACCTTTTATTTATTTATTTTTGGTTATTTTATTTGGGGAGATTGCAGGGGGCTCTGTCTGACATGCTCAGCTGTGCCTGTAAATATAAGCATTTCATTATAGACTGCACTGAAGCATGGTGGGCTCGCCTCACATCCACATGCTGCTCAGGAAGGGAGGGGGATTAGGAGACGGCATGCAGCAGGGGCTGGGCTGGAAGAACACACACTTAATCTAATGCTAGAAGCCCCCCGGTTTCTGTAATTTTTTTTGTCCCCGTGGACCATGCACGCACACACACACACACACACGCACACACACACACACACGCACACACACACACTTACCCATACACACACATCCGCAGCCGTATGGACACATGCGTCCCTGCTGAAGCCTTAAAACACAGAAACCAGTTGCTGCTCAGGAGGAGAAATGAGTCTATCCTGGAAAAGAAGGTGATTGGGTTGCAAGAGGAGCATGTAGAGTGCATTTATTATGCTTAAGCATTTTAATTTGAGGGGGGAAATGCCATTTCACACTGTCTGCTTTAATAAATAGGGCTTTTCCACTCCCTGCAATTTCACAGCTTTGCCTCCAAGCCCACCCAATCCCCACTATGACCACGTTCCAGGAAATATTTTTTATCCTTTCCCACAGCCAACTTTTTTTCTTCTTAAAATTGTTAAATATCTCCTTGTTTAACTCACTTTTTGTCTTCTTTTTTTAGTTTCTTGCCCTAGGAACCCATTTCGGAAAGGTTTTCCTACTGGACATTCAAGGAAATGCCACTCAGAAATATGACGTTGTGAGTATGAAGTTCTTAGATGTTTTGCCATGTTGTATTTTAGCAATCAACAATCATTGGAAGTGTTTGATCGCTGTGATGCCAATAAACATTTTTTCCATTGATTATTACAAATGGCACAGATCATTTTTGGCATGCCCTTTTTACAAATTTTATATAGTTTTATTATATTTTCAGAGAATGTAATAAAATAAACCTGCCACGAGTATGCATAATTTTTAGTTCAACTGTACCCTGAAAAGTTCTTCTTAATTTTTATAGGTTGAACAGAGCATTTCATGAGTAATCCTTAACTAAGTCATTTGCACAGAGGCACAGGGTCCCAAAATGGGAACAACAACACAAATCTGCCAGCTGAGAAGTAAACCTGCTCAAATCTACAGTCCAAGGCACAATCATAAAAGTTTAACTGGAACTGCTGCAAAGTGAAAAAAAAAGAGAAACTTGCAGGCACGCACTGCGAGTAAGAAGATGAGGGAATCTCAAAGGCTTACTGTTGGAGCTATAAGCAGCAGTTAAAGTGACATCGAGGGTCACCGAGTCGCCATAACAACAGCTGGTTTAAGGCTTTTGTACACCTTTTTACAGGGATGCCTTTAAATACTGGAGGGCCCTACAATTCCTTTTACATTCTCGGCTCGTATAAAGAGAAAGAAATTCAGATCGTCTCGGTGACTTAAAAGCTAGACGGAAAAATTCCGCTACATTAAAGCTATTCCATCTGTAAAAAGCTAATCACAGTTCATATAAAGCCTATTTTGTCAACATTTTTGTTGCCGTCACTTTTACTTAGAACAGGTTTTGTCTTTAGTGAGCATTTATTTAACCAGGAAGTCCAATTGAAATCAGAAATTTCTTTTACAAAGACACAAGATAGCAACTTATGATTTCATTTAGTGGCTGATTAGCAGATTTTTATTAATCTGTAGCAGATGTGTTAAAGCAGAGAAACATCTGCAACATGCAGCTTTGAGAACCAGGGTTTAGAAAAACTGAAGCGTTCCCAATGCCTTTTAGTACAGCACAATATTTCACAAATATGTCATCATTGCAATATTGATGCGTGCAATATTCACATGCCAAAGAACTTTCTGAAGTACATTAATAATATGTAATCCAAGTTTTATGAATTTGTATTTTATCTGTTCTTGGGAAGCCTGTGTGACACTTTAGCCCAATCACACTGGCTCTTTACAACTTTGACTAAGAAGAATCAAAATTAACTATTTTTACCTCATAAATGCAATAGATTAAATCCGTCGTCATCGCAACATTATGGTTTACAATCACAAAGGACTTCTGAGATCCAAGACTCAATAGTAAATTATATTTCTAGTGCTGTGGATGCAAATCCTGTCATGTTTTTAACCTGTTGGGTATCTTTCACTGCCCTTGATGCCGACACTTCTCATATATTTTTAGTAGATTAGATGCTAAAGCTGCTAAAGAGTCAGGAGAATTTGAGTTACTTCTAATCAGAGTCATTATTACAATATCCAGTCATGCTATCACAGATAAATGCTTTCCTGATGTACGTGTGATGGTTATGTGAAACATTTTTAAATATGAGGTCATTTAAGGTTTTTTCAGAATCAGGGTAGCTCCGATTCATAACTATATCTGTTTTCTGATGTTTCATATGCAATTTGTTGAAGAGGCTGGTTAATTAATAATTCCCCTCATAGCATTTCCCTATGCCAATGGTTCCCAAAGTGTGGGGCGCACCCCCTGGGGGGTCGCAGTGCCATTGCAGGGGGGCGCAGGAAGCAGTATGGATGAATGAGAAAAAAAAAACAACAGTTACACAAAAGTATTTCACTGTAAAGATGGTTTATAGTGTGCTTTGTTGCAACCTGAAGTGTGAAATAAACTTCAGTGGCGTTTGAAAACAAAATATGTGTATAGGTTTATGTCTGATTGAACAATGCGGGTGCCCAGTTAATTTTTTTTTCTTTTTTGGGGCGGGGGTATTTTATTGTAATCCATAGGGGGGCACAGAAAATCGTTGAGTGGTTCCCAGAAGAAAATCTTTGGGAACCACTGCCCTATGCTGTTCTAGTTAATTGTGTGGAGATGTGCTTGAAATACTTTGCCTAACTCTCTTACAGTTTACCAAATAAAACCCACATTTACCATAAAGGTTTTGAGAGTTGGGTGTCAATCAGGGAAACAAATTAAACATAAACATTTTTATTCTGTTTCTTTTGATAAACGCAAAAAAGAGAAGATTTTTGTAATTGCTTTGACTTGTCGGAACCATTCAAAGCATAATTTTAGTGCATAGACAGAAAGTATGTTGATTATTGGTTTCAGGCCTGTTGTTATATCAACTTTGAGTAAGAATGTAATTTGAAAATCAGCAATCAGGACTGAATTGATCAGCACAAAAGCATCTGTTTTACATTACAGTACCTGCACTCAGGCTTTAAAGTGCTTCAAGTCTAACTTGCTGCCAGATATCCATCATTCCCTAGGAAACATGGAAGCTGAAACCTCTGGGTTAGCTATTGGCTTTAAATATGAGTCTCATATTTGATAATCATCACAATTTATCTTTTGAACACTTGCAGTCTATAACTTTGGACTTGTTTTTGTAATCTAAAAGCATTATTAGTGAACAAATCACAAAGTTTTTTCTTTTTACCTTAGCTTCCTTATATACTAATGTCTCTATTTTTATGGTGATTAAAACCAGAAACATTTAGTCGGTTGAACTGAAATTTCATGACCTCTCATAAATGCTGTTTTGTGCCATCTGCAGAGTTCAGTGAAGATCAACCAGATCAGTCTGGATGAAAGCGGGGAAAATGTGGGCATCTGCTCTGAGGACGGGAAGGTGAGATCCATCTGCCCATCAGTGCAGGCTGCAGATTCTTGGTCCTACAACTTCTTTCCAATCAGTCGTTTTCCATCTTTAAACTCCTCTTATCAGCCTCAAACTTTATGTGAATGATCTGAAAGTTTCGGAGACAATTCTTCCACATTTACAGCATTAACCTGGAATTTTATCTCCCCGCAGATCCGCACATAAATTTTTGTCGCAGCATTTTGAAAAGCAGTTTAAAGGATTGCACGCTGATGCGTTGAGCTGTCAGTCAGCCATCAGCCCTTCCATGGGTGTCATCTCCATGTTCTCGCTGTTATCTTGTCTCTTTCCATCATTATCACTACCCTTCATGGATGCAGTCAAGATATGCTCTGCGATATGGCGCTGTCCTCCTACTTTCAGCAAAAACAAGATCTTGTCGCAAAAAAAAAAATGCAGCAGACAATTAAAGCTGACGCAACAGCAGTTGTTCACCACCAGTAATTCAGTTTGCTGTTAATCCTTTGAAATTTAACTTAATCCGTAATCATTAATGCGAAAAAGTAGATAGCATCTAAGTTTTATAATATTCCTCCGTCTTGGGAGAAACATGCTAAGATGGCCTACTGTAGCAAACTGAAGATTAGGACTTCTGTTCTAAAGCCTTCAGGGTTTAAAAAAAATCAGCTTCTCCACTAATTGGTGACCCAGTGGAAGAGCAGGGTGCCAAGCAAACTCTTTTCCAACCACTTTTTTCCCCGCTGGCCTTGGATAGTTGCAGAGACAGCAATTAAAGGAGAAGCGTTCAGTAATTCACCTCTGCGTTTGTGTTTCTGCTGGCTCATCTCTGTTCCAGGTTCAAGTGTTCGGCCTCTACACGAGAGAGGGCTTCCATGAGAGCTTCGACTGTCCTGTTAAAGTAAGTTTTTTTCCCACCCCCTTGTAACTTCTTTTATCATCTTGCAAAAGTATATACACCCCAAGCTTAGGGCAATGTGACTTAAATATAAAATGTCTGATTTTTTCCATACCAGATCCAGTTTCCAATTTTAATTGTTTTTTTTTATTTTTTTTTTGCTTTCTTTTCTAATAAAGAAATTAAGACACAAAACATTTTCAAAATGTGACTTTTATTTCAAATATCCCTTGTATGAGTTGTACGACAGAGGGGCTATGCTATGAGAACTTTTGTTTAATTACGAGAATATAGTCATAGTTTTTGCAGAAAAACTTATTAAAATTATGTTGTTTTATTGAGAATAAAGCTTTGTGAAACAGACTGAGGTTGGATGCAGTGCTCCAGCAGACATTTGAAGTCCAGCCATTTTGAAGTCTCAAGTGGATTTAGGTCATTATATTACACATACGTAAACTCTTTAATAATTAGGTGACTTCTTAGGCAGTTTTAAAACATAGTTTTTTTTATTTAAGATGCTGAATGGTAATGCACACCAAATGTATTTTTTTTATTTGTTTTTGTAAAACATTTTACAGACCATGTATTATTTTGTCTGTACTTTTTCAAAAATGCACGACTTTGTGTTGATCAATCTTACAACACGTTATTAAATATGTTAAAGTTTGTGCTTGTAAAGTGTTAAGCTCAGGGAAAAAGCAGTGAATGTTAGTGATGGTGAAATCTCTTCTTTTCATTTTGCAGGTTGTTGCTTTACACCCTCAGTTCAGTAGATCAAACTACAAGCAGTTTGTCACCGGGGGCAACAAGGTAGGTTTAAACCATACTTTCCCCTCCCACTAAGCTGTCATTACATACAGTTTTCAGCGTTTATAGAAATTTTTCTGCCGTAATAATTTCTTCCTGATTGCGTCCGGGTGAAACCGATTCCCATAAAAAAAAAAACTAAGTGACTTTGGCCCGGCTCGGAAGGCAGAACTCGGGCCTTTTGTCTAGTGTGAAAGGCTCTTACTTTTCTGTCTCTTTGCTGGAGTGCTCTCGGCACAGCCGCCCATTTTCACAAAGTGCTATTCTCTCTGCAGTGTTTCAAAAGCAACGCTTTACGAGCGCAGCAAATAGATGCTATTATAAAGAGGCTACATAGTCTTAGGGTTGTCTTTGGGAGACATGTATAGGGTGAGATGAATTTGAACATTAGGTTTGATTTCTTCCTCCTCAGAAAAAACATCTGCCTATTAAAAATGGATATAGTACAATAGAGCTTTGATCTCGCGTCATAAATAAGGTGCACTGACATTTACACAGCAGTGTGAGGAAAACTTTCTTCGTAAAACTCCATTATTAGCATTACTTTGCCATTTTCTTTCAATTGCTGCTGATTTCTCTCCCTTCCATGTTGTGAAGGCCTCCACAAGGTGCCTGTGATGAAAATCAATAAGCCTCAATGGGCGCCACATCCTGTCAAAGGAAATTCAATTTTGTCTCCCCAGTTCTTTTGTCGTATCATCTCTTTGTAGAGCAAACTGTTTATTAACATAGCCCAAATGCTGAACTAGAGCGAATTCTACCTCTTTGGTAACAAATCTGCACCTCTTTTGGTCAAGGGGTGGGGAGTGGCTTTTTGTCCAACTTTATACAGTTAGGATGCCGACAATGCGGAGACTGTGCAGGAGATGAATCCGACGTGAGGCTGTGAATTCCATCTGTAATAATAACACAGACGCTGATTTTTAAATATGCTTCATTCTACACCTATCTCATTGTCCCCAATAAATGGTGTGCAGCCAAAAGAAGCAGTCGGCATCATGATGAGAAATGTGAAATCATGCCTTTAATGCAACACATTTCCAACACTGCCTTTATGGTTTCCACATGGTCTGCTTGCAAAATTTGTCGACCCATATGTGCGTCCAGAATGACTTCTTCCATCAGTGAACGTGAAGCTTGTCCTGCTTCACTGGAGTCAAATGAACAATCTGTCTTAATTCTCCTTGTGCCAAAATACTCTTAAGTGAAATTAAGTCTGCACACAAAAAGGAAAAAGCAGGTTTTATGTCATTATGTACAGTTTCAATTGAATTTATGAGACTTCTAGTGGTACTTAACAGTCTGAGCTACTGTTTCATCAGTGCAATATGCTGTTAATCTACTGCCCTCTGTAGGTTCCACTGCATTACTGCGCTCTAGAGGTTGACGTCAGAGTGGTATGAATACAGCTTTACTGCTGTATTCATACCACTTTGAACTTTTCCACTTTTGATAATACTGTTACTACAATTTTTTAATGTATTTTGAGATTTTATGTGATAGACCAAAACAAAGTGATGCTTAATTCGGATATGGAAATAAAATGAAGCTTTTTTATCATTAAAAACACACATAACATTAGTAAATAGTGTCAGTGTCACTATTTACTAATATTTTCTGTCTTTGCAAATTTTCTTTGAAACAGTGATGGAAATATCTGTACGCCTTCCATTGTTTTGACAAATTTTAATTCACACACTTGACCACTTGGTGCAGACACGCTGGTGTTTTCCACTTCACAATCAATTTAAAAAAAAAGATTCCCATGCGAGCATCATCCTCTAACCTGGACACTATATTTGACGAATCTTGGTATATGTGTCTATCAGCTTGAAGAGTTTTGGACAGGAGGCTTTTGAACACATCTGTGACCACTATAGGTCACTGACCAGAATCACTGCTCCAGGATTTCCACCAGCTGAAGTGAGTGTTTGTGGGATCAGGAAACCCCTCGAAGTCTTGCTTGACTTCTGATCACTTCAGTTGGAGAAATGTTCCCTGATTTCAAAACTCTGGCTGAAGTTGCTCTTATAATTCCAGTTCCCAGTGTGGCACCAGAGCTTAGATTCGGTCTCCAGATCAATATCAAAACAGCCGTCTGTCCGAAGCAAAAGTTCAAAACCTTATAACACTATAACCTCTGCAACAAGACATCTTGAGACGTCTGATGAAGCACAAGCAGATGCTTAACTCAGGTTCAAGCTGATGAGGAGGAAGTTGTGAGACTGTATGTTCAGGTCACAGCAAGAAAATCATTTATAATTTTATTTCAATCGTTTCATGTCATTGTTTATGTGTAGTTATTGGGGCCACAGTCAGTGGTTTTTGTCACAGCACATAAAGTATTTATCTGCTTTATGTGTGACGACATGATGTGAATTGAATATCCATCCATCCATCCATTTTCTGTTCACCCTTCATCCCTTAATGGGGTCGGGAGGGTTGCTGGTGCCCATCTCCAGCTACGTTCCGGGTGAGAGGCGGGGTACACCCTGGACATGTCACCAGTCTGTCGCAGGGCAACACAGAGACAAACAGGACAAACAACCATGCACACACACACTCACACCTAGGGACAATTTGGAGAGGCCAATCAACCTGACAGTCATGTTTTTGGACTGTGGG
>CAEGAE010043344.1:0-34995 GCA_903067095.1 Girardinus metallicus
AAAAAAAAAAAAAAATAAAAAAAAAAAAAAAAAAAAAAAAAAAAAAAAAAAATATATATATATATATATATATATATATATATATATATGTGTGTATGTATATATATTTTTTTTAACTGGAGTGTTTCCTTTAAGAGAATGTATCTCCCTAAGTCCAATATGCACAATTATATGGTCAATGGAAGCAAAGCTGCTGATAAGATTGTCCAGCTTCAAATCATGAACACAGCAAAGTCAACTTACTGGTCAAGATGGTCAGCAGGAAGAGATACTCTGTGTAGGATATTAAACCTGCAAGGCACACACACAAATACACTTTACAGTCTTAAGTTAAACAGAAACTAGCCGCTAGAGAAAAAAAAAAAAGTGACCGTCACCATAGAAACGTGGATATCAACAGTTCAGGCCACACAGCAGAAACATTCAGATGTGCGGCAGAAGGCTCACCGTTGTCTCCTAGGTTTCTGAACAGATCGCTGCCGGGACGAGCTTTAGAGGCAGCCGCCAACATCTTGTTCACGTCCTGCCAAGAGCGCACCAGGAGACAGACACCGTCACCACAAAACCCCCGGCACTGCGCTCTGCATGTACAGGTGTCACACAGTGAAACTGTAAACATACCTCAGTGGTTAAGATTCTCTTTCGGAGCTTTCCTAAAAACAAAAAAAGAGACCAAACAGAGTATTGATGCTAAGTGAAGCACAAAAGATTGCTTTTCACACGTTGATGTTAGAAGTGTTTCTTTCACTACCGATGCATCTTTCGCTACAAATGATACGCCGAAAGTTGATTTTCTTATTTAACAAAAGAAATGTTATGATCCGCTTTTAATCTCTTAGCACATTTCTAGTATTGTATAAAAAGGCTTAAGTGGGCAAATGAAAAATTCTGCAGAATGTTCCAATTTTTTTTTTTTTTATATATATATTCAATTCATCGATTAATCGTCAAAATACTTGATAGATTAGTAGATAACTAAAATAATCGTTAGTAGCAGCCCTGGAAAACACATAATACTCTATAAAATAAGAATTATGCTGGTAGGAATGATTTTATTTGGGTTTTTCTTTTTGGAATCCAAGTTGAACAATGGTGACAGACAACATTTATGATCACGGATTTATTTATTTATTAATTTATTTGTTTCGTTAAAGTAATCCCATCTGCTCTTCAGTAAACACGGTTTGTTTTTCAAATGCTAACAGCAAACTACATTTTGAAAGATTAATTATCCTGAAAGAGATTCAAACAGATGAAACGGAGTTTTGGATTGTGGAGAAAACTGAACGTAACTTTTAAGTTATTTACTGAAGCAAACACAGGACAAGGATTTAAATAGGGTAGGGTTGTTGTCACTCAGGTTAAGTGGTTTGAAGTGCTGTTTGCGAGCAACTAGGGAGCAGGGATATTACAAGGTGTGTGTGTGTGTGTGTGTAGTAAATGTGTGCTGCTTACGATCTACTTGTTCCAGCATGACGGAGAACAGGAAGTCCCTCGGGGTCATGTAGGGCTCCATATCGTACGTCACTGAAGCAAACTGGATAAAACGGACCTTTCTGGCAGACAGCTGAGGAGCTGCAGGTTCCTGCAACAGCACAAAGGGCAAAATGATCTGAAAGTTTCTGTCATACTGAACTAAACACTAAACATCTCCTCTGTGCCACCAACCAGGCACATAGTTTTTACCAAAACGATACAGGAACGTCTAGCTATGAGTAAATTTAAGACAAACTTTAACCAAAGTATGCTCCATTTTAAACTTAGACTAATATTCTACATATAAACTCTACAAATGAAGACAAGTTTATGGTTTTTTACACTCAATGTACTAAACGCCCTCTAGGCGCCACTAGAGGGCGCTAGGTAACATAACTTAGTGTTTACGCCTTCTTTAAAAGTAATGTCTGCTTCTTTTTCGCACTTTGTGGTAGTCTTTCAGACCGGAAAACGAATAAAGCGGTGAAGTGTTTTCTATCAAAATAAATCTCCACGGGATGTGTACTCACTTTTTCTTCCTCTGCAAGAACAGCGAAGGGTAAAGTCCTGACGTTAGCATGGTGATACAAGTAATAACAGAGACCCCCGGTTCCAACGACAGAGCCCAAAACACCGGAACCAACTGCGCGGAATGTTGTAGAAGTCTTCAGAACCCGAGAGCTCCTGACCACATTCCTGAAGACGGCGGTGAACTTTCCCCAGCTGGCCATTTTCAGGAAGCTCACTGGCTGCCTTGTTGCGCAAACGCGACGGCTTCCGTAGCTGCTCTGTAAGTTAGCGACCGAGTCACGGAACGCCCATTTTGGCGTCACCAGAATAAACAACATGCATGATGTACGCCAGAAGGTGAAGTTCTTTAGAGATAGTTTTCTTATGACTCAGGAAATGTTTCTTCTTGAACTATATAAGGCTGCGGTGCTTGTTTATGGTGATTAGCTCTAGTGCTCTAATGTAGAGGTTCATCATTACAAAAGTTTACTCCAGTCCCCAAAAAAGTCAGAATATTATTGAATATTCTGTTTATTTAGGAACTTTACAACTACATGAAGCGCAGATATAGTGAATGATTACACACAGACGGACGTTTGAAAGCCTTTATTTCTCTTCACTGAGATGCTCTGTGTACCATTTTACAAGTTTGACTGCTGTGTGAAAAATGACCCCCGTCCCTGTCATTGTTGTGCCTCGTCTGCTTTGACAGCACATGAAGTCCTTATTTTGAAAGTTCACTCACGCAGTTCAAGGACGATCTCGAGGTTTCGTTTGTGTAGAGCAGAACTGCCATGGAGCTTGAAGGCAGCCAGCTTCTCCATGTGGGGTGACCGAAACGATGGGCAGGACATGCCATAGCAAAAAGACAAGCAAACCAGAACATGATAGTTTTCACGAGAAAAATACATATAGTTAGTCTTGGACCTTTTTTTTTTTTTTTTTTTTAATTTGCGTATTACAGAAGGTGACCTGAAATTAAGATACAACCTGACTACGAGTCAGTCTGTGTTCAGACTTAAGAAATGTCTAAAATCAATTCTAGGTGTCCAAAAATCTTTGAACTTCGAACCCCAATATCTATTAAATGTAACCTCGATGTCTTCAAAGCACTTAGGGATTGTTGCAATTAATTTTCAACAAGAAACTCTGACTTTGTTTTGTCGTACATTTGGCCTTTCACACTGCATCAAAGTGAGACTTGCTTCAAGAGATAACAAGAAGGCTTAACTAAATACAGCAAAGCTGCCGTTTTTGTCGTTGTAAGCTTTCGACTTATATCCGTCATGGAACATGATTGGTTTGGAAATGTTTCGTGTCGTTCATGATTTCACACAGACTGTTTACTTATTCTTAATGGTACGCGCACAAAGACTGTCATTTTAGCAAGTCTAGCCATGCTAAATGTTAGCCTGACATGCTAAACACAGCTAATCGTTTTAATTTGGTCTAAAACTCTGTTTTAGAGCACAGAGTCAGAGCAGGAAAACAGGAACGCACGCATTGAAAACTATTTTTCTTATATTTTTTATGGTTTCTAAACTGTAAATGTAATTGATCAGAATTAGTCACACCAGGTTAAAGTTTTTGGAAAAATCGGAGATAGGACATTGGCTGCAAAATTACGACCGCTGCAACTCTAAAACCTTTTCAAAAGCTTTTCAAAACTAGTGTGCAGGATCAATTATATCACTGGAAATTACATGGAACTTATGACTACTGTTGACACTGAACAGAAGTATTTACTTTAGATTTACCAGAGGTATTGTAACGTCTAAATGTTACAGCTTTTTCTTCTTATTTTCTCCAGCTCTTGTTGGCATTTCTCATCAGTGTCAGTCAAAGATGTTGCTGTAACTGCTTGCTTTTACAGGTAGTTGCTCAATGTTTAGTTGATCAAATTCTTCTTTTTTCTTTGATGGAAACCGTGGATCGAAACGATTCGATTTCCAAACGAGTCTAGCAGAACTAGACGCACCACTTTGGGAAAATAAAGATGGCGAAGGGAACAGAGCTGCAACACACATGAAACCTTGTCCTGCAGCATCTGTCAATGTGTGATGCGTCATCCCCCTGTCTCATATATCACAGCAGGCTCCTTCTCAGTACACGGTGTCCAAGGGACTGATCTCTCTGAACTCTGGACTCGGAGATGTACATGAGGAGAAAAAAAAAAGCTGTCATTCTCCACCAAGGCTGTTACACGTTACAAGTTCAGAAGACCAAAGAAGACTGAATTGGCTGAGACAGTGCTTTGAAAAACTACCCACACCCGTAAAACCTTTTCACGTTTTGTCGCATCACAACCACAAACCTCACTGTGTTTTCTTCCCCCAACTCAAAGCAGTGTAAAAGAGAAAGAAAATTCAACATGGAGACATTTTACAAACGTAAACAAAAGCCGGGCTTGCATTTGTATTCCCAATGAGACAATACTTCCTAGAATCACCTTCTGCTGCAGCTGCAAGTCTTTTGTCATTTCTCTCTTCCAGCTCCGCACATGTAAATTCTGATTTTTTTTACCACTCTTCTTTGCGAAATAGCTCAAGCTTGAGAGCAACTTCTCAGATACCCAATTAGATTCAGGTCTGGGGTTTGACTGGGTCATTTTAACAACAATGTTCTGATCTAAATCATTCTACTGCAGTGAACCTCCTGGTCTGTTTCAAATCTTTTAGCCTCCAATTGGTTTTAATAGTGTTTTACTGCAAATTGGCTGTGAGAAGGAAAACATTATTTAATGTTTTTATTCTTTCCATACACAAATGTTTGGATATGGAATCTAAATCCAAAGATCCAATCAAAAATTAACAATACACATTCCCAGAACTTAGCTACGATTGTTCAGCATTCGGGCTGCGGATGAATGTTTCTGTTCAGTGGAGGACCCTGCATCACTGCTGCTGCTTCGTGGAGCCTCAGTTTAGAGCATGAACCTTTATTTTTATTCACATGAATTATTTACATGGATCTTCGCATTTTGTTTCTGCGGCACAGCATGAATTCCGAATCGGTGATCTTTCGGTGGCAGCTGTACGAAAAACTTCAAACGCGGCATACAAAAAAATATTTGTGAGGAACCAGGAAATGTTTTACGCAGGCAATGAATAGCAAGGCAACATAGTGCCAGAATGTGATGCCTACAACTCCTGGGTTTTTTTTTTTTTGTCTTTCTTTTCTTTTTTAATGTTTTGACAAAATCTATTTTTAAATCAGAACCCCAAAAATATGGTTTGCATTTGTACTTCACTCCCCAGAGTTTATAAAACCAGCTTTGGCTGCAGTTATAGCTTCACATATTATGCCTATACCAGCTTTGCCTTACTAGACCATGATGATACCAGAGCCATGTTTTACAGAGGGGGTTATATATTCAAAGATGCAAAGACTTAAGTATCTGCAATATACAGTAACCAACATTATCCCCAAAGTTAAATGCGGAAAAGTCTGAAATCTGGGAACAGATAAACACTCGATGAAAAGCTCCCGGTTAAACACACAGGAAGTGAGACGCACCCGATTGCCATCGACATGCTCTCTGGGACTGTTCGTCTGTCTGTGGCTTTGAAAAACTATCATTCCTTTTACAGGCTGCCCCTCATTCTGGTTACTTTGTAACCTCCTGAAGGTGGATTTGGAAAACAACAGTTTGCAAAAAAAAAAAAAACGAAAAATAAAGTAAAAACAAGAAAAAAGACATAAGAGCTTGAAAAACAAAAAGACACAAATATGGTTTATTTTGTATAATGTTTCGGTGGAGAGAATGTCTGAATTGGTTAATAAATAAAACACCACTTAATGGTGTGGCAGGTATAGACTTTGTCGCCTCGACATCAGGAGCTTGAGGGGTGTGGGGATGTTCGCACAGAGGTGGTCCTGACCGTAGGGGTGCTGGGCTTTTGGGTTCTGTCCTGGGGTGGGGTACAGTAGGGTCTGTGGTTAGGAGGGAGTTAAGGGATTTGGGTTATCCCCAATCAGACATTGACTGTGACTGGGTTCAGGGGCTCACTTCTGCTTGGAGTCAGAGCTGGTCTGATGGGCCTTTCAGCCATCCTCTGCTGGTGGTGGCCTAACTTTGCTTGGTTGGTCCCGGTTCTATAAGGCCGCTTCCGAACTTCCTATGTGATCACCTCCCTGATTCTTTGCGAATGTCTTGGGGCCCTATAGTGATGGTCGCCAGACGGATGCGGGCCTATTGAGGGAGCTGGCCACAGGTACACGCTTACACCATGTGGGGTGGGCTGGCACATGGGGAATGTAGTGCACTCCTCATTTGTCTGTGCTGGTTTGGCAGGCACTGGAAGACTGGGGGTCACTTAGTGTGTGTGCGTGTGTGTGTGTGTGTACTTGTTCAGCTGTCTATTGAGGATCATTTCTGACATATTTATTAACCTTCTGAAGACTGATGGGGCTTATAGGAACCAAAGCTCGATTTAGGGGTTAGGAATAGACTAGTACTGGTAAGGGCTACGGAAACTGCCTGGGTTAGGCATACATGTATACTTAAACAAATGGAAGTCAATGCAAAGTTTTAACATGGGTAGAAATGCAAACTTGTGTGTGTGAGACAGAAAGAGAGAGAGAGACAGAGGGAGACCTGCAGGTTCATCCACATCAATTCCACATCAAGTTTGTCTCAGCAAGTTTGGAGGTTTATTTAATGTCATAGCAGCAAGTTGTATTGTAAAGTAACAAAGACATACACACTTGTAAGACCATCAATAAAGTCAACAAAGTTTGCACAATATTTCTGTCTTCAGTCATGGTTTATGCTGCCTATCTAATTCTGGCTCTCTGTTTTAACATAGTGGTAAATATCCCCCGTGTGTTTCATAAAAGTGGTGGGAAGCAAACACTTCAAATGCACATGTTGGTGTGGCCTTAATATCTGCCACAAAACCAGGACAATCACAGCCACAGGAAAATGCTCCTAATTCTGTTAAAAAATATGTTTCGCAATGGCTGCCGGTCGAGTTTCCAGTGGATTAGAACGACCTCCTTGTGAAGCACGGTTAGAGCAGACTGCATGACATGGCACTTATGTAAAAACCCTAAACAATAGCTCACAAATAAAACAATGGATTCTTATCCTTGTCAAAAATTACAGCAGTGCAGAGAGGTACACCACAATCCTCATGTCAATGTGTTCAAACGGTGCTGCATCTCGCATATACTTTTGGTGTTCCGTCTTTGAAAGGAAGACATTTATTTTAGAAGCCTTTTTGTTTTTTCTTCTTCTTCTGTTTTTTTTTTTTTTTTTCCCCACACAGGAGAGGTGCAGGATGGGATACGGGAAACAGCATAACAAGAGAATCTGAAAAAAAAAAGATCTGAGCTGCTGCTGCCCGTTCCTGCACAGCGCCTTTAATGCTGCAATTCAAACCACATTTTTATATCGACTTACAGAAAGTTTATTTGTACTCACATGTGTAAAAATAAATAAATTAATTAAAGAAAAAATAAATGTCACATGACAAACGAGAAGTGGACCGATGCCTATTCGTCTCAGCATT
The DNA here is from genome assembly GCA_903067095.1 of Girardinus metallicus. Classification (NCBI taxonomy): domain Eukaryota; kingdom Metazoa; phylum Chordata; class Actinopteri; order Cyprinodontiformes; family Poeciliidae; genus Girardinus; species Girardinus metallicus. The sequence continues at coordinate 7,500 of CAEGAE010043344.1, forward strand.
CACAGTATACCATACCTTATACCACCTGCAGCGGGCTGGGTAGGTTTGCAACACACACATTTAGCTTTTCTGTCACAGACGCACTCAATCAGCTACATCAACCAGATCTTCTTAGGGACAAAAACTCCTGAATCTGACATGAATAACTATAGGCATAGAAAAATACAAGAAGCGTACCGACAGGATGTCCTGCTGCTCCTCCCTGGTAAAAGTATTTTTTTTTTTATAGAACTAGATACTTTACTGGTGTATTTATATATACACTCTATGATAATTAATATTGAGTCCTAATTTGCATATTTTTCTTTTAAATGTGATAAACATCAATACACGGTTCTCTTTGTGGCTTAAAATAAATGCTTAGGTTTTACCCACTTCAGTTATGAGCTCAGAGTTGTTTTATTTAGAGCACAGGGTTTACTGGTATACATACAAAGTTAGGTATATACAATTCATGACAGTTTTTCCAATGAACTTGCCTTTGGTGGAGAGGCTTCAATCGGTTTAAACTCTGAATGAAAGGACACGGGGCAAAGAGCACGACTTCAGGGCGTTACAATTTAGGGCTCCACTGACTCTCGTCTGGTGGCGATTGAACATTTCACAGCTGATGTCAGTACATTCTGTGGAAACTAAATTTTCACTAACAAATTACAGACAGCAGAGGGGCTGTTTGGGCTTTGGAGAGCTGCTGTTTCCGCGTTCCAAACAGCCCCCCCGTTTTTTTTTTGTTGTTGTTGTTTTTTTTTATATATTTTATTTTCGTTGCTCAGTATGCAAAAGACGAACCCTGCTTTTGAAACATCCCTCTTGACTCCGCCCCCCTCTTAACCCGAGCGCACGTTAAAATTATTGCAACTCCCTCGTCGCCTGTTCTGTGACAAGATCAGAAAAATAAAGGCAAGTTTAACAGGTGCAGTAACAGACCATTTCATGCAATGTTCCAAGTTTTGTCATGTATACAAAGGCATTGTGTCTCATAGGCTTAGTGTTACACACCTCGGGTCAATGGGTTGAAATTTTGTTGGAATCTCTTTTCTCGACACATAAAACATCATGGACAAATAAGTTTAATAGCTGTCGTAATATAAACCAAAATGAAACGGTAGAAATGTGTTTTCACTGACTCCACTGAAGTTAGGTGGTGACACCAGCATTCCAATATATTAACATGATCCAAAGCTAGCCATGTGATGGGGATAAATGTCATGTCTACTGTACAGATGTGTCAAGTGGTAAGGTGCACAACTGCCTGGAGAAAGTTTAAGAGACAAATCGTAGCGTTCGTCTTTTTCTTTTTTTTTTTAAATTACTTTTTGTTTCATCCCCTCTTTGTTTCTCTGGCAAAGAGGGAAAAAATAAAAACAAAGTATATTGCTTCAAAAAAAAAAAAAAAAGAAAGATTTTTTTTTCTCCTCCATATTGACGTGAAACATTTCATTCACCGCTTCTCGGATTTGTCTTGTTAGACAGAGCATTACATTTTCAGAGATACATACAGAAAGATGCTGTGAATTCATTAGATCAAACAATCAGCAATGGAAAGTGACAGTGACTAACTCCTGGGACCGTTTGTTGGAGACTGTCTGTCTGTCTGTCTGTCTGGACTTGATCTCCGTTATCAACCAGCAGGTGGCACTATGCAAGCACGGATGTATTGCCCGGGTGAAGGGGAGGGGCTGAGAGATTAGTCTGGTCACAGTTACAGCAGTCAGTCCAGGAACCGTGGCCTCAGAGGGTTTTTAGCCTCTGTGACGGAGGGTCTGCAAACATGCTCTCCACCTATCCCTCCCTCCCACCCCCTGCTTCCTTTGCCTTTTGTCGGTGACATTTAACAATAACATTAAAACACAAAGGGATTGATCATTTGCTCCTGCCAGATGTGCTGGAGCCCCCCGCCCCACCCTCCAGCTTGTCAGCAATTTCAGATGTGTCTAGCTTTTCAGAGCCCTCGCCTTTCTCGGACCTCTCCTCCCCTTCCACCAGCTCGGACCTCTCTGACCTGGCATCTGCGTCCCCCTCTGACTTCTCCTTCCTCTCCGAGCGGTCGGGGTCCATGGACGAGGTGCCAGGTTTGTCCCACTTGGCCAGGTCGTCATGCTCAGCAATACTTGTGGTGATACTTGAGGTCCACGCCTTCAGGTCCTCCTGCAAAAGACAATCGAAAATATTTCTGAGGTCTGGAAAGGAAAGGGAGGCTTTTACGCAAGACTGATGGGTTTCTATAGACCTGGAAGGTTTAGTGAGGGTTCTTTCAAAAATGTTCTGTACCCAACTATTTTGTAACTGGGAACAAGTGGCAGGTGGTTGAGGGTTGGGTCACGAAACTGAGGAAACAGTAGACATGACAAACTACAAACCTAAACCCTTTAACCATTCATCCAGATTTACATCCAGATAAAGGTTACTCCAAATCACACCATAAAATGTAATTCTCTTCAATGCCTCATTTGTTTTGAAATCCCTGAGGAAAGTTATAGATTTGGTGGGACAATAGTGGCGACGGTGTTGGGAGTTTGATTCTCGCTCCACCTGTCTCTGTCATCGTGTCCTTGGGCAAGACTTGCTTTGGGGTCCTCTGAACTTGATAAAAACGCTTTACGAGTACAGGCCATTTACCATTTGTCATGTGCAGATGTTCTAAGAGACTCAAAGAGAACTGGACGACCTATGATGTAGTGCAGTGCCGCCTAGCATAAGCACTTTTCCTCCTACAGCTTGAGACCATTCTGCTTTGACCATTTTGTTAACAGGAAAAACTCCTACAATGAGGTAGCCTGATCACTGCCTTCCTACACAGTTCTGCTCAAGTGGGATTTTGCCGATTGAGCCTGATTTCTCAAGATGAATTTCATCCAGTCCAATCAGCAAACAGAAGGAGGAGTTGTGAGTGATGATGTCAGTTTTTTGCATCATTTTAGAATTGTAGTATAAAACGATGGTTATATTCAGCACCACAGAGAGAGAATTTCCAGTAAGCTTCATAGTGTAGCTTCCTTCACGATCATGCTGGTACGTCACGGCCATATGTTGGTGATTGAGTAAAATCAGATCCAATCATTTCAAACTTCAATAGCGTCCAATTGTTACTCAGTAGACCCTCTGGTCAAAGCAAACTGTAGAACCATGGACTGGCTTTTACCAGCCTAACAAAGAGGTGCTCAGCCAGGGAATTGAAAACCACTCTCCTCCGCTTTCAAGTCCAAACAAGGCTATCCTCCTTCCAAAAGTTTGAATCCAGAAGTTGAGCTTTTTGTGTACACCATCTGATACTGTTGTTGTCCACTGAGGTGACATTCCCACCCCTAAAGTCGCATTCCGTGCATTTACGGCCAGTTTACATTGACAAGAATCGGTGTGCCCAGGCCACTTTCTGTATCTGCCACCCAGGTTGAATTACATGAGACCACAATTTCTTTGGCATCAATGGTGAGGCAATGTGAAGGTGGAAGTTTAATTGGCTGAAACATAATGAGCTTGAGAAGCCAGACAGGTGACCTGCCATCTTAGAGTCACCTTTAGATCTATTTTCTCCCCAGAGGGTAGTCAATCATCACCCACTCTCCAGATAGATTTTATTACATCCAGTCTTTCTTATTTTACACCAAACATCTGCGCATATCTAAGACATATCTGAAATATATAATATGGAAGTATTAAAGGTTCTTACCTCATCTTTAGCATGGAATACAAAGTTGGTTCCATCATTTACTCTGATAAGAAAAGACAAAAAGAGCTCATGTCAGTTTCATATATGTTTCACTACGTATTTTTAAAGCTGCATTTCAGATTAATGATAGTATTGTGCTTTAAATAAAGTTTGAAATGCTAACTTTCAGTTTTATAGACAATAACTTCTGATACTATGAAATAGGTCTTACTGAAGTATGAAGACATTTTTCTTCTTCTTGTAGCCCATTGAAGGATCAAATTTGCAGTCGCTCATGTCAACAGAAGGCTCCCCGTTGTATGTTGCAGTCAGATTCTTAGCATCCTTGTAGAAAGTCAACTTTCCCTCCTTCAGCACACAGTATACGTTCACCCACGATTTGCTGCAAAATCATGAACAATGCAGTAAATTATTTCTAAAGGTTCAAACTCAATGTCTGTTTGGAGAACATGAGCTAGCTGGGAAAAAAACAGTTCTCAAACTACCAAGCTTTGCCTCTGTAAAACAGATGAATCATATTCACAGACTTGAATGTGATGCAAAGAGTTTTCCAACCTGTACAATGTGGTTCACAGTGAAAGATCAGTGATAGAGACTTAAGTTACCTCCAGTTTGAGACAGTAATGAGTCTGAGTCCAGAGAACTACTAAGACTGCTGAAGTCTTGTAATTACAGTAGAGCCCCTCATATACGTGGTGCAGTATTCGCAGATTTTTCTGTGGAACCTTTCTCTAAATTCTTTGCAGAAAATTCACCTATTCGTTTATTTATTATTTTTTTATATTTTGTAGAATTTATCTAAAATATTAAAATGAAAATGCAGTTTGGGAAGTTAAAATACCTAGGCGTAATTTCTACATGACACAATAGTGTCTGGTGTTTGCAAAGCAGCCAATCCAGGAGCAGCATTTATTTTCCTTGGCACTGATTGGTTGTACCCCCAAGGCAGGATATAAGGAAGACCAAGGAGGCTAGCTTCTGCAGGAGTGCTAAGACACTTTCTACTGTGGCAAATAGATTATTATTACTAATAGATAATATTATTATTACCAATAAAATGGGACTGCGACAAATAATGCCTACTAAGGTATAGTTGGTGTTTGAACGATTAAAATAGGCTGCTATACATGTTTTCAGAGGGGGTCTCAATTATTTACTAACTTTAGCTATTCATGGTTGGCTGTGTTCCCTAACTCTCATGAATACCGGGGTTTCACTGTAATTGAGCGGAGGCAAGCTTGTTTAGAGGAAGTGTGCTGTTGATTAGCAGAAGCAAAGCAGCACTGCCTTAATTCGTTCAAATGTCCAAAGATTAATGGAATATGATGGGTTTTCATTGATGATTTAGTAGTTTAGATGGTTGTACCTGTTAGGGCTCCTCTGCTGAGCTTCAAGGTCAGTGCTGGTGGCCTTTTTACGGTAGAGGAAGCCTTCATTTTGGGCAGTGTGTGATGGAGGCTGAGGTGTGGTTGGGGCGCCAGTTGCTGGGGCCGATCGAGAACGACGAGTTGTCTCAGGCTCTTTTGGACGGGGCCGCCTCCTTGGCTTGGGACGGTCTCGGGCGCGGGGGCGTCCATCAAAACGAGTCACAGGTGCTGAGAGGCTGCTAGGAGGACGATAAGGCTCTCCACGTGCCTGAGAGAGCCAATTAAAAGAAAAATAGTTACACCAAATTATGAGAAGCAATGACCCAACAAGTCGTGGTTTAAAAATGTTTGCATGCCAACATACATGTGCCGCCTCTCTTTCCTGGACTTGTTCCACAATTTCTGCCATCGTAGATCTCTTCTCCCTGTAGGAACACAATTATTGTAGAATCTCAACAATTGTTTTGGATTCAGTCAAACAGTGCTGAAATTTGCTGCCTGCAGTCGCACAAGTTTGCATACCCTGAGCGTTTGTCAGAGCCATCCTTCACAGAGCCCTCCATGTCACTGGAGTCCTGTCTCTGTATCCTCTGCTTGTTGCTCCCCTCTTGTTCACTGGACGACTGCCGCTCTACGCGCCTCCTGTAGCGTTCCTGCCGCACTATCAGCGGCAGCTCATTCAGCCTGGCCTGGATTTCCTGTTCACTAGAGGTCTGTCTTCCCAGTTTGTACTCCCTTTCCCGCCTCAGATGGTCCATCTGTGGATCCGAGCGACTGCCGCGGGGATCCCTCTGGAGACGGCCATGGAGAAGCTCCAGTCCTGATTCTGGTCCCACCATGTCTGCCATTGGGATGTCTCCGAACTGTTCTCGCTGCAGTCTGCTGGCCTCTAAGAGAGGATTTATAGCTTTGTGGATGTGGTTGATCCTGGGATGCATGAAGTCAGCTTTCAGGTGCTGCCATGCATATGCCATTTTAGGGTCCATAATGCCTCCACTCTGGGCCAGGAAACCAGAGCTGCCCAGACTTCCGCTGCTGTAATGATTTTGTGCCAAAAAACCCGAGCTTCCCATTCCACCACTGCCCTGATAATTCTGCGGTAGGTATCCTGAACTCCCCAAATTAGGCTGTTGGGCCAAATATCCAGAACTCCCCAGATTAGGCTGCTGTGCCAAATATCCAGAACTCCCTAGATTAGGCTGTTGTGCCAAATATCCAGAACTCCCCAGATTAGGCTGTTGTGCCAAATATCCAGAACTCCCCAGATTAGGCTGTTGTGCCAAATACCCAGAACTACCCAAATTCGACTGTTGGGCCAAATACCCAGAGCTCCCCAGATTAGGCTGCTGTGCCAAATATCCGGAGCTTCCCATATTAGATTGCTGTCCAAGATATCCCGAACTTCCCAAATTCTGTGGTTGGGCCAAATATCCAGAACTGCCCATATTTTGTTGAGGCAAAAAGCTAGGGCTTACCATACCGCCACTGCTTGGCTGCTGAGCTATGTTCCCTGAACTGCCTAACTTACCAGCACCTAGATGATTTTGCAAACCACCCAAACACCCTGTGGTCACTCCAAAGTATCCAGAACTCTCTGCACTACCTGGAGTTTGGTGGTTTATTCCATGGTAAGTAGAGCTTTCTGCCCCTCCACTCTGGGATGCTGATAAGCCAGAGTCGCTTCCAGCTCCAGCCACCTGTTGGTTCATCCCAAGGTATGAGTTGTGTCCTACTTTTCCAACGCACTGTTGCTCCAGTCCATGGTAGCCTGAACCATTAATAACTGGATTATAGCTGGCGAGTGTTGTAGACAATCTCTGGGTTGCAGAGCTGGTACCCAGGTCAAAACTGGTCTGGAAGGGTTTGGGTTCTATTTGAGCCTGTATTGTCTGCCTCAAGTAAGAAGAGGTAGCACTGGTTGAAGGGACACTGCGAGTCAGACACGATAATGGGAACATTCTTCGACTGGAGAGTGGGGTTGTCTTTTTTTCCTCCTCTTTTTTCTTCTCGGCCTATAGAAACAAACGTATATGTTGTGATGCTCCAATCAAGTGTCTGTATGACAACCGTGACGTACAGGTGCATCTCATTAAAGTAGAAAATAATTCAAAATCTGATTTAATTCAGCAATTCAAATCAAAAAGCTGAACTGATATGTTGTAAAGATTTACTGCTATTTTTGAATGATTAGTGCTAAAAACTAATGAAAACCCAAAATTCTGTCCATCAGGAAATTGAAACTTTACAACAACGTCAACAATTTTCAAAGCAAAAATATGTTTGTCCATCCCTCTAAAACCCCTTTATCCTCCTTGCTATTGTTTTCTGTGTTTACTGTTCCAACCCCACTTGGTTGTCTTCAAATTTGGGTTGTCATTCCTTTAATTGAAATAAGTCAGCAATGCAATAGGGGGAATATTTTGCTATCCTGACAAAATATTGTGTACTAGGTGTATAATAGCTGGGGTGATGCTGGCGACGGAGGCAGGAGTTCGCCCTGCCATCGGTGGGTTGCCGCTGTTGTTGTGTCCTTGGACAACACACTTCACCCACGTTGCCTGCTGGTGGTGGTCAAAAGGGCTGATGGCGCAGAATAGCAGCCTCATTTCTGATGTCATAGCAACATGTCCAGTGTTTTGCACATAGCTGTAGTTTTTGATATGATTGTCTTGGGTTAACTTCCTGGTCTCTGGCCATGCTCTCTATTTCCTCTCCATTTTCTATATAATAAAGACCACGAGGCTGGCCAGGTGAAAACCAGCCCCTTCTTTGTACAGAGGGTCTGGACTCTCGGCTGTTGAAAAACAATTGTTTCCTGGAGGCATTGACACTCCAGGAAAGGTTTAAATTTTGCACAATCACTATGTAACGCCCATGACGTATATTATGCGTCAGTTCAACGATATGAAGCTTACTGGAAATTGCCTGTGATGTAAACTAACCTCCACTGTAGAGCCAAACAAGACGGCTACTAATGTTAATTCGATATCCGGTAGCAAAGACGACACAGAGTCGTTCACTTTATCCGCTGACATTGCTAAAACTACAAGCAGCCTGCACTTCTAAAACAGCGCAGAAAATTGCGGTCATCCTTCACAACTTCTCCTTCTGTTCACTGATTCCCCCGGTAGGAATTCTACCGGGGGAATCCAAGTGAAGGGGAGAAAACCCAGACTCTCAGTGAAGAGAGATTTTAATTGAGCGGAATAGCAAAGGGAGGCAATGTCCAGGCTGACTAACTGTGTATGAGCAAATCGTTTAAATAAAAAAACGATTTGCCCACACACTGTTAAGAAAACTAAACAATTAAATTAAATATATAAACAGTAATTAAGCATGTTTTAAGAGCAGTAGAGTGAACAGATCCTGTATGATGAGGTTGTATTAACCAAATTTTGGGTTTTCATCAGCTGTAAGCCATCATGTAAATTTACAGAAATGAATTTTGAAATAAATATTTCTGTATGCAATGGAGTTTCACTTTTAAATTAAACCACTGAAACAAACTGTTTTGTGATTTTGTCGTTCACTGAGACGCACTTGTATGCGTTTTTAGCTTGTTGTTCTAAACACAAATCGATGTAGCGTGGAAGGCCGACCGAGAGAGGGTTCATGAAATGCGTTCATCACACGATGCGTTCAATGATGCAGCTGCTGGCATGTGCAAATGTCTGCTAAGCAAACACAGCATCCTGTGGTCATTTTTTTTTATTTTCATTTTCTTTTCTTTTTTTTTTTTTTAGCAGCATGAGACTGTGGCTACAGCAAACATGATTAAACTTTCATCTACAGTAAAGCTTACTGCGGAAAGCTGGCGGAGGGAGCTGAAGCGTTCTTTCCAGGTTACAGCGGCCTTGCGGAAGGCCTCGTGGCGAAGTATGAGCTGCTCAACCTCATCTGTTTGGGCCTGGGCCTCTTCTCCCTCTTGCTGCTTGGAGCTCATCAGTGGCTCCTTGGCTTTCAGCCAGGCTTCTGCCTTTACTGTCTCCTGGGCAAACTGGAAGTGTTCTTGCTCTGGAAGTGACCGTACACAAACAGCACACTTACCTTACATAATCATTTTATGTTTTATAATTAATGCCCACTCAACTGTAAAGCTGGTATTTACATGTGTGAGTGTGCGAGCATTGTGATTCATGCTATGCCAATATGGATTGTAGCTCAAATAATAGTCCTAAAGTTAAAGTAATGTTTGAGCATTTGATTTTTACATACTAGTGCCTCCTTGTTTATAGTCTTAGTCCATTTTCTATTGGAGCTAAGTGTCTGTGTACTTACTGCGTAGTAACCGTTCCTGGTGTTTGTCCCATTTTTCAACCAGATCCTTCTGCTTTGTGAGTAGACTGTCCAACTTCTCTTGTATCTGTTGCGACATGTGTAGGTAGTTTAGACAGGATCATGACTTTTTGTAATGCTGTTTTATGTGTGCCAGTAAAGGTGCGCTGTTCGCCTTCCCAACCTCCTCTGACGCTGGGTTGCCTGCAGCTATCAAAATCTTGCCGAGGTCTGCACACTGTTGGATGGTCTTGCTGCGGCCGTCTACTTTGGCTTTTAGATCCTGGTGATGTTTCATCATCACTTCCAGAGCCGTCAGATCTCTGTGAACACACAGGTCAGATTGTTCAGAAAAGACAGATGGAAGTTAAAAATAATAATAATAATAATAATAATAATAATAATAATAATAGAAGCTGCCCATCTCCAGCTAACGTTCTGGGAGAGAGGAGGGGTTCACCCTGGACAGGACGCCAGTCTGTCGCAGGGCAACCTAGCAACCAGCAATAATTTCTATTATTTTGCATCTCAAACTAGTTAAAAAAGGGTTTTAAGACGCCTAAAAAATTTAACTTTCATAAAGAATTTATGATAGGTTCCTGTGAGACAACCTCTTGGCAAAAATACCAGGCAGCATTATCTTAGGCCTGATAGCTTCTTGTCCAGAACAACATTCAGAACCTCAGCACTGAGCTAGCAATTTTCTCTTGTTTAAAAAGAACATTGCAGAAAATTTCTATCATTATTTACAGTTCTTAAAGCAAATGAAATGCACCTGTGATCTTCAGTAAGCTTGTCCTTTTTTTAATTTAAATTTCTGTCAGATATATCTTAATTATATATTTTTACAATTACAAATTAAAACCATTAAGAATATTAAAATCTTTAAGTAATGTTTCTTTTTTTTTAGATATTAAAAATGGTAAGTAGCACATACATGAGCATGACTGACAATGCTAAGACAATCCTACTTGCTCTGATTGGTTGCTTCTGACAGGGAGTATTCATGCAGATGGCTGCAGGATCACAGGGAGGAGGCAGGGGAACTCAATTTTTTCACAGATTATCTACCTCATATTATGCTGTCAGGATATTGTGGCACTTTTAATAAACAGGTAAAAACACATGTTTTAATAAAAGTAACCTACTGCATTGTTAAGGGGACAAAAACACAGGGCACAGTTGTTCTCTAACCTCATAACACTATTTTGACAAACGTATTGGGCCACCTGTCTAAATCTTTGGATTCATAAGATCACTTCCATACGTAGACATTATTACATTTCTGATGGATAGACATTGTCCTTTAAGATGACTATATTTCTGTGTAAAACATGTACTGGAAACAGAACATGTACAACATTTCTGGTCAGAGTTCATGTCTTATAAAAAAATGTATTCCAGTGTAAAATGCTATAGAAATAAACTTTTAAACCTATTTAAAAATAACTTTCTTTTGCGACCTTTTTTACTTTCATACCTATTAGTCTAGTCAGACGTTCTCAGAACATATTTCACACAGAAAAAAACCTTCATTTCCTGTGTAAATAATACTCAAATAGAGACCTTTGAACATATCAAGATTTCAAATAAAGTGTGTTTGTATGGCAAACGTGAAATGCAGCTGGATTGGGAAAGAGACTACAGCGGCAATTGCATTTCCTCATGTTATGTCATGATAAAACGAACAGAGCACTAAACCAGGTCAAGGTTGCCCAATTTCACACAGAACGTAATGATGTTCCTGTCCACTGCAACCGCACGAGAACCCAGAGTTATTTGGTGCAACTCGATGCTCACACGCTTTCAACAACTTCAGTACACACTAGTGGCAGCGAAGAAACAATGTCTCACCTTGGCTCATCCCATCTTATTTGGCCCATGATGCCTTCCATCCACATTAGGTTTTCACGCACCACCGAGAAGAACTGCACCTTGTCAGTTACGGAGGTCACCTGGATGCGACTGGCCTCGCAGGAGCTCAGCAGTTCCTTCCAAGCGTCCATTACTTCCTGCTCTTTCACCATGATGGCCTCTGCCTTTTCGCCAGCGTAGATGGTCCTGAGCTGGGCAGCGTTCTCCTGGAGTTGCCTCACCTTCGAAGATACGGAGGAGACGTGAAAAGTCGCGTCGCTTGTCCGATTAAAAGACGCTGTCTTAAATCCTGCAACAACTGATGTGCAGAGAGAAGTTTTATCTCTTGCCTGTGCAACTAGCAGTTGAAGGGCATGCTCAAAGGAGTGCATGAGTCTCTGCAGGGTGGCTGGATTGGTGATGTTGGCCTGGCACGCCCTCACCTCTGGCAGCTGCTTCATCTTCCCTGTGATCTGAGCCAAGACCTACAGCATGGGAAAGCGTTGTCATCACGAGCGCTTTAAAAATAGAACCCTCGCACCAGACCGTCTACCTGACGTGCAGGAGAAGGACGAGTCACGGTACACGTCATTTGTTTTGACTCTACCTCTTTGCAGTCGGTGAAGAACTTGTGCAGCTGTTGGGACGCGGCCAGCATCTGCCTGCGCGTCTCCATGAGCTCCAGGAGGTCGGCCCATGACTCGTTCAGGCCGTCCTTCCACTCGGCGATGGTGGCTGCGTCCGAATGGCCGCAGTCGATCATCTCGTTCACCATTTTGTTCACCTGCTCCATGCGCTGCTCGCCAACGCTGTTGGTTTCGGAGGCAAACTTGGTGAACCTCTCCTGAAGCACCTGAAGCACACACACACACACACACACCCCATAAGGACCAAAAACATCTTGGTACATAATAAAATGTAAAATGCTAAATGTAATCTCTAAGCTGCACAAAATGCTGGCTTTCACTGCTATACTTGATATAGATGTTAGTGCGAGATGTTGAACTGACTGGGACAAAATGTTGATGGAAAAGAAGGAAATAAGTGAGACAAATGTGGGTTATTAACTTATATCATATAAAGCCACCTTCCTAAAATAAAATGTCAGTCTTTTTTGCCAAAACTGATTTTTTTCTTTTTGCCTAAATTTTGGCCAAAAAAAAAAAAAGGTGGTGATGTTTTTGTTTTGTTTTTTTGGGCCAAAATCTCTTTTGATAAAAAATTATTTAGATCCGTATTTTCCAAAGTTAACAATAATTTATATTGTTGTCTGCATATCTAACAAAAACACAGCAGTTACACGTTTTCCTCTTGTGACACTTTTTTTGCTGTTTTGTGGAGTCCGTTCATCAAAATTAAATGTATCGGATGGAATAGTTGTATTAATTCATTGACATATAAAATGCAGCACTCTGTTCAAAATTATGATCCAAACACTACATTTTAGATGTATTTGTTGTACAAATTTTTTATTCATAATGCTGTTGGTTGGTTTACAGTTAAGCCCAAAATTATTCAAACTACAAAACGATTCATTTGACATATTCATGCTGGCAAATTTAGATTTTAAATTGTCATTTAACTTACAGGCATCTCTCAAGAGAGAAAGTAATAGAAAGAGTATTCATATTCGAAATATAGCAGTTTTTATACCCATTTTAATAACAAATACCGTGTTGAAGGAGATCTATACCTTCCTCAATAACCAATATTGGATTCCCTATAGACTCAAACTCTTCCTATAATTGCCGAGAAGCTTTTGCATGTTTCCACTGATGTTTTGATGATTTATCTTTGATTATGAGCTCTGTCAGGTGACGGACAGGCAACCTGTCCAGGGTGTGTCCTGCCTCTAGCAGAATGACTGCTGGAGACATGCAGCAGCCACTGCTGTGAACACCGGATCGCCTCCATAAATATTTCAACAGGACAAAGTAAAACCGCACTTTGCACACATTCCTCAGACATGGCTGAGGAGCGTGAGGGAGTTCCTACTGGAGTCCTGACCAGTAGACATACTGAGGCATTTTTCAGAAATCCTTACAGTTTTTAACCCTTGCTGTTTCTGAATACTCATGAGTGAATGAGTGAAATTAAGACAAAGACCGAAAACAAACATTTTGACCTCACTCAGTGCTTAACTGGATATTCACAAATTCAGTTAGGCACAAGTCAAAGTCGAAATAAAATGCAGGTGTTGTTTTTTTTTCCTCTTTGCTATTTTTGTGCCCTCAGATCGTTGCACATATTCTATCCTCAGATATATTTCCTGGGGTAAAGCAGACACTGGAACCATGCTGATGAACTAACCGTCACTTCCTCAAGGTCGTGGCCCAGCTCAGTGGAACTCGCCACGGCCTCACGCTCAGTGATCCATTTCTCTAACTCCTCAACTTCCTTGTTGAGCTGGTAGAGCCAGTACTGCTGCTCCAGTTTGGTTTTTCTGTGCTCCACCATGTCTTTCAGGGACACATACAGTCGGTCGATGTGGGACTGCTGCTTAGTGATCTGCTCACTGTGGAAAGAAAAGAAAACGACAATGATGCAGCCATAAACAGACAAATAATCGACGCGAGTGTGCCGTAAAGAAGCATTTGCCTCCTCCTCACACAACTCTTTTTTTTGTGTGATCCAAACACTGAAATGTTTTGGATCATCAAATACATTTTCAGACGAAATTAGACCCAAAACCCAGTGATTCGTCATCCGACCTTATGTGGCAAGAATTACTGTCAAGCATTTGAGGTAACTGTCAAAGAGCCTTACATCACTGACAGAGTCTTAAGTTCCTGTTAAAAAAATTTTGGCCCACTTATATTGAAAGGTTTGCAAAGATGAACAGCCATTTTGAGATCATACTACAGAATCTTAATCAGATTTAAATTATTTAAATAATAATAATAATAAAAAAAAGTCGTTTAGACTTGGGCTTGTAGTTGTACCTGGGCGTGGTGAGAGAAATTGAAAAAAATAAAAACCACTGTGTATTAATCAGTGATGTTATAATTTCTATTATTATATGTAAATGTTGTTGCTGTAGTTTCTTGCTTTTTGTTTTGTTTCCTGCAGGTTTAGAGGCAGACATCTAGGGAGTTCAGACTTGTGTTCTCTCTGTGCTTCTTTCTCTCCTCTATTCCTATATCATGTTCATTATATTTAAAATAAACCCAAAGCAATTTCTAATTTATATGTGTCACATATAAATGAAGTGTAACAAAACAAAACAAATAAACAAGCAAGTGGATAGCTGTTTATTTTTTTATTTTAAGTGAGGTAAATGGCTTTTGAGGTAGGGCTAATTTAAATATGGATCGCTTTTTTATCAAAAAAATGATTTAGATTTCTTTGTCTTATTTCTAATATTAAATATATACAGTATGATGATCTGAAACATTTAAGTGAGTCAAAAAAAAAAAAAAAACAATAAAAAAAAAAATCTGTAAGGAGTTCAAATACTTTTTCACAGCCTGAATGAGTCCAAAGCACACCTGTCTGGGTGTCCCAGTTCCAGTAAATGCTGGCACTGCTGGGACAGCATGCCTACGGTCTCCGCATACGTTTCCACTGTTTGCTCCAGAGCCAGGTGAGCCTTCAGCAGCTGCAGGGTGCTCGCCTCATCCTGTAAAAAGGTCACCGTAATGTCAAGCTACAACAGACGTAGCATGTTTGCCGCATTGCCCACTTGTGCGAGCGAACACTTGTTCGAACGTACCGTGCCTTTCTCCTCATTGGCGACGTGGAGCTTCTGCCCCGACAGCCAGGACTCCACCTTAGCGGCCTCGCTGTAGTACTGCTGAGACTGCAGGGCGGCGTCCAGCATCACGGAGCGCCTCTCCGTCTCCAGCTGCAGCACCTCCCACAGCTGGCGCACGTGCCCCGCTCCCTCGCGCACAAAGTCCACCTCTGGAGTTCTCAGCGAGGCGATGATGGCGGCCCGATCCAAGACCTCCTCAATCCGAGCCCGCCGCCCTGTCAGCTCTCTCTGGAGCGTCTGCAGAGGACCAATGACAAAGGAGCCCTTAGGGTAAGAATGTCTACCTGTCTGGTAGCCGTAGCCAAAGGTCGGCCATGAGACGTACCTGGTGTTTTTTGACATGCTGCTGCACACTCTGGAGGTTATTCCCATAATCCTTACACGATGCTAAAGGAAGCCTTTCTTGGATCCACATCTTAAACAAAGATAAGCGCATCGTTTAGTTTTTCATTTTTCTTTTAGAATGAACATTTAAGAATTTCAGTCACAATATGAAATAGGAATGTTCCCATTTTTATTTTTTTAAAAAACCTTTTTCGTAGCATGTTTTTTGAGACTCACTATAAGAATAAATGTCACATTAAGTTTGGGCTTTTGATGATAAACTTGATTTATTCCGTTTTCTGATAGGACACAACAAACAGTTTCAATGATTGTTCAAAACACGAACTGAGTGCTGAAGTTTGAATTCATCATAGAATTTCCCTGATTCACACACTAAAACATTTGACGGTTGTTTTAATTTGAAAATGAAACTTCAACAGGAAAATTGTTTCTTCTTTCATTTTTTAAGCTCTAACTTAAAAAAATCCCCATTATTTTCTCAACTTTTGGATACATAAAATTTGTAAAAAGTTAGCAGAACTCACTACTGCGAGTTTACGTGTCACAAACTCAGTCATTTAAATTCAAAATCTAAAACTTACAAGATATTTTTGACTTACAGAGGAGAAGTTAGGAGACAACTAATGCAGTAAAAAATAAATATAAACATTAATCCCCAACTATTTGGACGTTTTTAAGCCTTTATAGGTTTTTAAAGGTTATACAGGCAAACGCTTACAAGGTTTACATTTAGCATGTTTGCTCTCATGAATATGCAGGACATATGCTGATCAGCAGAAAGTGTAAAATACTGGGAGGACGACATGCAAGTGTATCGACTTAGCACCCGCAATGCAATTTATTAAATGTGAACTAGAATGTTTCTGCGTCTACATTTAGCACATTTAAAAGGCAGCTGCAAACTGCAGAAGCAAATCTTTCAGTGTCAAGGGATTCAATTCAACTCCAATTTTTAGGGTCACATTTCAATTCATAAACAATTTTTGATTCAGAAACAATTGGAAAGTGGAGCTCTGGCGAGGAGCTGCGCCTCGAAGGCGGCGCTCGCTCCACCCAGGTGTTTTGCACAGCTGAACGGTTGCCACGGGAGATTAAAGGATTTCTCAAACATGCATTAAAGAATCAAAGCAACACACACAAGGTATGTTTTTGATGAGGGGAATAACATTGTAACATGATGGAAAGCTCAAATATGTTTATGTTATATACCTTTTAAATGTTTTTACTATTCTGTTGTAGCACTTTGAGATACTTATTCCAATTCCAAGCACTTCCATAAATCCTCATAGGGCGGTCCATACCACTTTTTCAATTCAATTCAGTACAATTCAATTCAAATTTATCTTACTAATCCCAAAGGGAAATGAAATGTTGTTATAACTCATTATTTAAGTTTCTCCAGAGATTTGCCGTAGGGGTCGGTCTACGTGGAACGTCTACACAGTGCCGACGTTCTTAACTAAATATTCAAAATAAAAAAAAAATTGTGCACCTACTTCCTGTTTTACAAATTATTTGAAGTTTCTTATTCTTTGTAAAGTTGTATCCTGAAAAAATAGTGGCTGAAATTCATTATTAAAAGCCCAAATTAAGATGGCATTCATGTCCAGGATGAGTGGATGTAGCTTCTGACTAAAATCATAACGCATGTGTGTCTTATTGCCAGCAGCTGAGTGATGGATTTTCATCAAGCAAGAGGAAACTCACAATTTCATCCTCCAGATCCTGGGCAACCTGGTGCATTTCCTTGGAAGCCAGCAGGATGCGGCGCCGCTCCTTCAGAGGCTCGATGAGGCGAACGATGCGGGTCTCCACCTCACCCGACTGCTCGCTGCCCTCCTTGTCGCCCGCCACCAGGCCTCGCTGGGGAAGGCTGAGGCCCTGCAGGCCTCCCAGCTCCCCCATGTCCTTGTAGAAGTCCCCGATCTGAGACTCCATCGCCTGCAGAGAAGGGAAGAGGAAGGTCATGTTGCAGCCACTGTATGTGAAAAGTGGACAGAGTGCATCAGCTTTTTTCCTGTCAGAACATATCAGGATTACGCAATCGTTTGCCTCACTAGAAGAATAAAAAAGCACACGAGGCAATTTTTTTTTTTTTAATGCCACTGAACATTACGTTTGAGAACATGCCACCACGGAGCAAACTGAAATGTTTCAGACGGAGCTGTACAGTGCTACTCATACCTGTTGAACAAGCGCATACCTTGTAAAGTCGCACCAAATGATAGACACTTTTTCAAAATCTGACAAGTGTGAGCTGATTTTCTATTCAGACACACAAAATTAATACTTTGCAGAGCCCACTGTCACTACTCGTGCAGCTTCAGCTTCAGCTTCTACCAGCGTTGCACATCTAAAGGCCGAAAGGTGTGTCTTTTCTTTGTGAAATAGCACAACCTCAGTCAAGTTCTGCCACAGATTCTCAATTGAATTTAGATCAAAACACTGACTTGGCCATTCTACCATATCAATACGATTCCATCTAAACCATCCCACTTTAGCGCTGGATGCATGTTAAGGGTAGTTGTCCTGCTGGCAGGTGACCCGCCACTCCACTGTTGCATCTCCCTTCTTCTCTGTGATGTCCTGGATTTAATCCCACTGACTCTGACTAACTTCTTTGTCCCGGCTGATTAAAGCGTGCCGCCACCATCATGATACACACTGGGGACAATTTGTCCAAACTCACGTCCATCAGGGGTTCATTGATTGCAGCGATTACTCATCACGATTTTTATGTGTAGTCTGCCTTTGTCTGATTTGTCTATTCCGATTTTGGCTCATACCAATTTTTTTGAACTGAAATATAGGGACAAAGTTGCTTAGATGGCAACTGTGGCGTGACTATTGTTAACCGCGCAGGTGCAGACGTGACCTGGTGGGCAGGTCTGTCAGTCAGCTCTCTCTCAGCAGAGCAAAAGGAGATAGAGGGTGATTTTCAGGCCTTGGCGGAGTTAGATAAGCTCGATGGATAAGATCGGTTCCTCATGGAACTGATTGGAACCGATTGTGGAAAGCCATAGGAGAATGTATCAGTGCACCCCTAATATCCAGTGTTATTTCTTTCAGCAATTATAATTAATGCTTTACATTTTGGACCAAAGGTTAAATTTTAGTCGTACAGGTTTGCAGTGTCCATGACGTGGCTTATGGTAAATTGCAAACCTGACATCATAAGGCTTTCTTCTTACCGGTGAGAATTATCCATGCACAGATTCTCCCAACTGACTTGTGCTTCTCTGACTAATGCTCTCCTTTCAGCTTAGGTGGACGGTCATGTCTGTCCACCATCTTCCCATTTTCAGATGATGGACTGAACAGAGCTCTGTGAGATGTTCAATTGGAAAATGTTCTTAGAACCTCACTACCACAGGTGACTTCTGAATGCAGCCGGATGCATTGGAATTTAAATTTTAACATTTAAAGAAAATTATTAAAATAATCATTCATCCTTCGTCTTCCATACCACAGTGAGTAAGTACACCTTTATGTTGGTCTATCGCTTAAAATCCCGACTGAGCACACGGACGTTTGTAGCTGCTTGTGGTAATGTGATGAAATGCGTAAAAGTTGGCAAGTAAATTTTAGTAAGCCACAGACAGCAGTCTGAGAGAGACACACAGTCACATTCATTACATTAGAATGCATGTCCTGATGAGGCTCGTTTCAAAATCACGACCTTTAAAGTTGCAGCATGTAAATTTTATTAGAATTTTTTTTTTCCACATATTTGTTAAAATTATCATAATGTTGTGACACTATCAGACAGATAAGATGTGAACGTTGTTCCCAGCTCTAACTGCAGAAATGCACTCAGTCAGAAGCAACCCGTTTAGTGCTGTCAATCACCCTCTTGTACGCGCTACTTACGTCATTCCCCCCCACTTCTCTTACTCTCAGCTGGTTCACCACACCGTAGCCCGACACAAATGCTAAGGCAAGTTAGCATGGATACCAATGATGGCGGGTAAACAGCCCATCTGTACGTAGTTAATCTACAGGGTGGGCCATAAGTTTCCATACATAGGAGAATGTAAAATTTCTCTTATATTTCAGGAGATGCGTTTGACAAAAGAGCAAAGAATTGCAATCATACTGATGGCTGGATCGGGAAGCAGTCACATGGCTGCACGAAACTTTAACAGTGGCAAAACTTATTTGCAAATTTCAGAAAACTGGAAATGTTGCAGATCAACCACGAAGTGGTCCAAGACGTGCAGCGATTACACAGAGTCCCACCAAAATAAAAATGGTTGCTCAATATAAAATGTTTATTTTTTCTATGTATGGAAACTTATAGCTCACCAGGTATATAATGTGTTTCACTTAAGGTTAAGAGTTCCTGATATAAACTGACTTTTGAATAATATCCACATTTATTGAATGGGTCTGCATTTAACTTTAAAGTAAAATTAAATTTAAAATTAATTTCATTTAACTTAATACATGGAGGATGACAGCTGCCTCTTTGACAAACTGCTGCTGAGGAGAAGGTTTGGGTCATCGGAGATGTTTTGTTGCTGCTCATTAACAGACTGATAGGTGCTGTAAATGTCTCCTCGGGGCGACCCAGTAAGGCCTTGGCGCTTGCCTGGAATTTCTGGAGCTGCTCATTGAAGGTGGGCAGGTGGTGTGCCTGTTCCAGCTGGGGGTGCTGCTGCTCCAGGTGGGAGAGCTGGCTGTCGAGGTCCGAGTAGCTCTTCACCGCCGGCTCGGGTTTGTTGTTCTCAAAGAGCTGGCGGGCCTTGGCTTTGGTGGTGGTCTCCAGGTCCGACCAGCACTCTCTGATCTCCTCCAGTTTCTGCTGCACGACCGGACGCAGCTCCGGCTTCTCCTGGATCAGCTCCTGACCCTCCTGGATGGAGAAAGTCAAAATGAACAAGCAGTCATTAAAACGCATTCCAGCCTGAACAAAAGCGGTTGCATTTTATTTCACTGTGAGCCAAAACGCGTTGAGTTTATAAAACGTTATCGGCGGGAAAGGCCTGCTTTGGCTGACTGATTCCTCCTCACTCTGCACACAGACGGCCTTTAATGTCAGGCTTTGCTTCGAGGGAAGGTTCTTATGTTGATTGTTGCCCCAATTTGTACCACTCTAGAAATCCATGAACAGCACAACTTGTTCACTGTCAGCCATTTTATATGTCAAATCCAGCTTACAATCACATTCGATAAATGCCATAAATATAATTTTTAAATTACTGGAATTGATCCCTTTTCGGTCGCCAAAGGAATACAGCCCACTTTCCCAGGATTCATCAGTGCCTACTGAGAGCAAAAGTATACACATCCCTTGACATTTTTCATTTTTTGTCAGGTTCCAACCTCTAACTTTAATTTATTTTATTGGGACAACTGGGGAAGCCCAAATGGAAATACAAAAACGCACAAAAAGTTAATTTTGCATAACAGGTGGCTTTTAATTTAGGGGTATCAAAGTGAAGGGTGTTGAATTCAAATACCACATTTGACTTACGAAAATGATTGAAAACCACACATTTACTTCCACTTCCAGGGCGACTGTGGCTCTGTGGGTAGAGTAGTCTTCTTGTGATCTGAAGGTTGTAGGTTCGAGTCCAGCTTCCTCCTGCCACATGTTGATAAGGCAATTAACCCCAAATTGCCCACCAATCTGTGTATTGGTGTGTGAATGTGACTAGTGAATCGTCAAAATGATTGCAAAAGCCCTATATAAGTTAAGCTCATTTACTTCATAATCATGACTTTATGTGTGGATGCATGAATATTTCTCCCCTATAACAAAGCAAAAACCTGTGGATCATTGTTACAGTACCACAGGATCCTGCCTACCAGGAACGACCTGAGCAAATAACAGATGATGCCAGAAACAGAGTGAGTGCCTAAAATAGCTGGGCATAACAGATCTCCATCCTAAGGCGGGAGGCCCCCCTACATGTGCTCATCATTTGGCCTTGAGCTGACCTAAAAATCATCCATGGTATTTCTAACAAACCCCTGTTACATCCTTCCATTGTTCTGCTCCGCTCCTTTTTCTTCCCCGAAACATCTGTGAATAATGTGATTTGGATGAGATGATAGAAGCTTGTGGAATTGACTTTTGAGGGAAGGAAGCCCTGCGTGCGCCCCAGTCTGCAGTGCAACGTCAAATAAAAGGCGCATTTTCTCTATGTTGAACGATGGCGGGAGTTACATGCGATGAAACGTGTGCCCCGACTGCCGCTTCGCTCTGTAATCTCTCGCACAGTTGAACCTTTGGTATATCCTATGGCTTTCATAATGTAGTGCTGCATTCCCTCTCTTGGCACAGGCTCTCTGCTTAACTGCTGCTAGCACTCACACTCTCAAACATCCCTCTCTTGCTCCTGTCTTTCCTCAGCCTCGCTTTCCCACCCATAATGCAGAGCCAGCAGAAAGCAAGCGGCTCCCTCTCCTCTCCTTCGCTCTCTCCTCCGTCTCCCGGCTTTACGGACACGCGAGGTGAGGCAGAAGGAGAAGGAATCAGAGAGGGGAGGAGGAGAGGAGAGGAAGAGCGAGGGAGGGAGCGGGGAGGAAGCAGACTAGAGGAAGAAGGCGAGCGAAAGGCGAAAGAATCAAAGGTTTATAGAACAGGAATGAGGCTGTTGTAGTGCTGCACTCCCGGAGAACAGTGTGATCCAATGGGCATTTGTGAAGCGAATCTTCAAGACGCTTATGGCAAACATAGTGGGATATTTTAAAGGCCAGCACACATAAATCACGGCCTCATGGCAGCAGCGTGCAGCCAAATTCTGCTGGCTTTCTTGCAATGCTGACGCAGCATAGCTGAACAGTAGGTGGGATGAAAGGGCTTATTTTATACAAACAACAATGACTGCCCACCAAATATGCCCGTTTGCGCTGTTATCAGCACATTTACAGCGTTTCATTTTGCCGTTTTCTCTCTTCCAACGTGTTTAAACATGTCTTCCGACATAGAATGGGAACAAAATATTCTACCATGCGTTTCACTGTGCACTTTTTTAATCAATGTTTGATTTTACTGCATTAGTTTTTCAGCTGTGTAGCAATCAACCTAGGAGGAATTCAAGCCCAATTCTGCTCAGGCTGTGGGATCTTGAAGGTTTCCAATGGACTTTTATTTCAGTTTTCCCCAAAATATTACCTACAAATTGTTTTAGCAGGATTTAGTAAAAAAAAAAAAACAAAAAAAACAAAAAAACATTTGGCTTAGTTACCTAAACCCAAGTTAAGCAGAGCCTTTGACACTGTGGCTTAACTGGAGGTGAATCCTCAACTGATACTGGATCTGAACCATGTTGATGCAAAGTACAAAATGTTTCCTTGGTGACTAAGGTGCAGTCCATATTAATCGAACGCTAATTTGTTTTTCTAGAGAGCTTGGCCCATTTAGGGAGGTGTCAATACATAAAATGCAAACTCTGGTCCGCCTACAAACCTAGGTGTTGGTTCGGTTGAAGTGACCTCTGGAGCAGTGCGAATACACAAGTGGAGTAGAGACCGCTCCAAAAGCAGGAAATGGACTATCGCGCAGAGCATTCTGGGTAATAACAACCAAAACAATCACGTGTGTCTAGAGCTGGTGGGAGAAATGGCTCGTGGTAGTTTGCAAAAGATGAAAGAGAAATCCTACAACCGCTAAAATCTGATGCACCTCCATTTTTGTTTTGCATTTTGCGATGAAGGAAGTTGCGTTCAGTGTCTTATTAAGAGGTTTTGGCGCCATTTTCTTCAGTGGTTCTTGGTGAAACATGCCCACAGGTGTGGAGGTAAAAAGGTTTTTCAGAGGAAAGGCTTGTTTGGCACAGTGAAGTGTAAAAGCGAACCCCAGCAGCTGAAAATGTAACAAACGGTGTCATTTTGCTCTCCAATAATTGAAATGAATCTACCAGATTATCAGCTGTGATAACCTTATAGGTTTCTACAATATAACCAATCAAGGCATGTGTCAGAATGTGTTGCACTTGTCAGTGAAAAGCAGCACTTAGATAACACTTTCAAGTCAACTTCTAGACATGTTCTGCATGCCTTGGTGTTTATTTTAGTGAAATGTAATGAAGGGTTGAAGTTACCGCCAATGCTATGGCTCTGGACCTCGAAGCAAGACAGTGACAGATGCAAGTTTGCAGTTGGTAGGAAGTGAAATGTCCCAAATCGTAAAGTTGGCATTCCTGTACTTTACCATGTATGTTGGCATACCTAAAAACCTGGGTAAGGCAGGACTAGACTTTTAGAAATAAAGTCCTTTCGCTTAAACAGCCATGACTGATTGTGATGCAACCCTGTAACATATTGTGTGCTTATTGGGATTAAGGACAAGACATTACAATCTGCTCCCTCATCAAGATGGATTAAATTACTTTGGCAGTGAAGTCAACATCTCTATTTTTTTCTTTTCCGTTCCAAATGACAATCTGGGGATGAAAGTCAAGGGTGCCCAAGTTCAGCACTAGAAAACGACTATCCACCAACATTTAGACGGATCCCTTCAACAAAACACCTCAGATCAACATGTCTAATACTAGACTATATTGGAAAACAAGTTCACATCAGAGGCAGAATACATTTTTTTTTCCCAAGTGTTGCTCTTCTTTCATTGTTTTGTTATCTTTATAGAGATTCCTGTTTCATTTCCTAAAAGAAATGTCTTAGTTGAATCAAATAGAAATTAAATATGACACAGGTATAACAAATGTTGGGGCTTGTTTGTGAATAAATGTTTTCGCTGAGCAAAAACACCTGATATTAAACCTCAGACTAAAGGCTTATTTATTTGAGTTCTATTTAACGTTAACAATAATAATTAAATACTGATTGCAATAGATTCATTTACATTTCTTAGCAAGGGTGTAACCGCCTCAATCTTTTTTTTAATATAAAAATATAAAAATAGATTTATGTGGTTGTATAGTGAAGCTCGGAAAATTATTCAGAAACTTTACACCTGAATGACTGCGAATGACAATAAAGACACAGTTGAACTTTTACATTCACTTGAAATGAAACTCTAATTCACGTTCTATTTCAGATACATATTTGTAAAATAAGGAACCAGTCTGCTTCGTAGCAGTTATGTAGTGTTTCTGTTCTCATCTGCTGCCTTATGGGTAATTTCCATCTTGTCTTTGCTGCTGACCATTTTCAGAAGAAAAACAAAACAGAAAAAAAATTTAAAAAAAATCTGAGCTCATAAAAAATGTCAAAAAATATGTGAAGCACAAACACAAAATGTGAAAAAGTGTATATGTAATAGGTTCAAATATGATCCGTGAATCTGAGCTACAGATTTACGCTGTTCCTGGATTAGTAAGTCAGAGTTCATGCAACAGAACTAGCAATAAGCAGGAAGGTGGAAAAAAACCCCAACTTGTTTATTAAAAAAAATAAAATAAATGAAATAAATTTCCCGAATACAGTAATAACACCAAAGCCTTTTGGAGTCACAGAGTGAATAACGGGTTACAAACTAAACACCTGAGGAAGAAGCTACGCTCCATTTAGAGACAAACACTGACAGTAAGCAGAGGCGTCTTATAGCTGAAGCAGGACATAAAAGCTCTGAACTGATTTATGATAACATGATACGTGAATGCCTTCCAGGAGACACTCTAGTTATGAATCTAAGGATGTTCTAAATCTGAACATAAGTAAAAGTAACATGTAAAAGAAGGAGGGAGGATGTTTTATTTTTTTTTTTTCTGACCGGAAGAAACATTTTGAAGTAGCTCAGCCAGAGTTCCTACTTTTGATTGTGATAGAGAATCCGTGGAAGAAGCTAAAGATTAGGATGATGGCAAAGAGGCAAGTGGCTTAAAAACACTGCATCGGATTCTTCATAATTTGTAGTTAGTCTTAGAAGTCAACGACGAAATCTTTTGCCAAGAAAAAACGGCGAGTCATTTTTGTTGTGAGCATCAGTCAGCTGTCTGCAGTAGTTCAGAGAGAAGCTCAAGAGTCAGTTCAACTCAAAACTCTTATGACGAAAGGGGACCTATCAATGATTCCAAGGAGCGGCAGAAATTTTATAGAAAAGTCATTGCAAAACTCTTAAATACCTCTTAAACTTACCCACAGTTTGTTTCATAATAACCATAAACGTAGCATAAATCCATCTGTCCCGTGTTAGGCCTCATAGGTTTGGTAGAGAACATTGGAGAACAAACAGCATCGTGAAAACTAAGGAACACAGCAGACAGGTCAGGGAGGAAGAAGTTACAGATATACCCTTTAAGAGGGCTTCTAGAAATTGCCAGAATATGACAAAGACTGGCAGGAAGAAAGCCATTTTAAAGCAAAACCTTAAAAAGACCGGTTCAATGATCGCCACAAGCCATGTAAGACACAGAAAAACACGTGGATGAGGGTGCTCTGGTCAAATGACCCCAACGCTTTCCATTTTGGGCCTCCTCTGGGTTTCTATGGTGTCCAGAAAGCCGAAAGCAAGTCTCGAATTTGACTAAAGTATTTCAGGGTCTGGATACGTACAGCAAAAGAAGCCGATGTGCGGAAATATTTGTAATTCCAAACTTTACATTTACATCTACTATGGAAATCCTTCCATTCACCCTTTTTGTACTTTTGTTTTCAACCAATTCCTTATTTAAAGCTTGACTGCTATGAATGCAACATATCCACAGTGAATCTCGGTGCTTACACTTTCAGAACTTGAACACGACAGCTTTTGAAGAGGCTGTGTGTGATGGAAAACTAAAACTACCATAAGGAAGTAGTGCTGGCTCACATAAATCTGAATGTGCCATTCCCACAGCAAAACACAGAAGCTGCAAACGATTTAACACTAGAGTGGAAGTTCACCGTCCAGCAGGACCAATACCATACAGCCTAAAGTCATAACTGAATGGTTTAGATCAGTGTTTCCCAACCCGGGTCCTGCAGGCTCACTGCCCTGCATGTTTTAGATATTTCTCTGCTTTAATACGCCTACGCCTGATTCAGCTGATTGCGGTTCAGCAAACACTTGTCAATTGAAATCACCTGTGCTAAAGCAAGGCAACACCTAAAACATGCAGGGCAGGGTTGGGAAACACTGGTTTAGATCAGTGGTCCCCAACCTTTTTACCACCACGGACCGGTCAATGGGGGAGGGGGCATTGTCGCAGAGAAGATTGTCGCTCGCGATAGTCGTAACTGATCCTCCTGTACTGTGATGTGTGTCGGGACCGCTCCGATCTAAAGTCGGGCACGTTCAACATTGTTTTGGCCCGACTATCGCAGCCTGTGCGGTTTTCCCTGACAGTGAGCGAATACGCAGCCTGTTGAATGTGACAGGTAGCCAATCAGACAACGCAGTGACGTAAGCACGGAGAGGAATCCCAAACAGTTGACGTCGCGCAACTGAGAGCCCGGTCTACTGCTTAATACAGCAAATAGAGCGGCTGCTCACACCGTCATTTATCCAAAGCCTTTTCTTTTTGTTACGTCTTTTATCGACGTAACAATCGTCGTTTCTACACTGTTTCTACATCGTCATCCGTCTTTGTTTATTCTAAATTGTGTGGTATGTTGAGGATTTTACGGGATTTTCTTCTGGAATCGGGGTGTTCGTGAGTGGAATCGGTTCGTGTGTGGTGTGTTGCTCCTGCCATGTGGTTGGCCAGAAGAACCGACCGAACCTCTTCTACATCAGCTCCTCTGTGGTCACAGAGGTTTGGAAATCGGCCGACAATTCTTAAATCGTGCCATGTGAATCCGACTTAAGACTCACCAGCTCTACTCCTCTCGTCTCGACCACTACCCTAACGCTCTCTGACTCTGGTCGCTATGGTAACAACCCTTCAAAATAAGATACAGATGCGCCACAAAAACGAACATTTTACGTTCATGAAAATCTTAACTCCCGATAACGACAAATCAATGCGAACCCTGAGCTTATTTGTCTGCAACGAGACGGTCCCATGAGACAATAACACCCGAGGTGTGTTGCTTGAGCACAGGGTGTTTGGTCTCTACGTGGCGAAGCAGTTCGAAGCTTCATTGCCTCGTTATTGAGCCGGTCGCCGCATGTCATGAAGAGCGGGCTTGGAATGTTGGACTCACCTACCGGTCCGGGATAAATCCTTTCTCCTGTCTCTTCGCTCTCTGGGCCTTTTCACTTTCGCAAATCAACTTTCCAAGGACATCTATTTCTTACTCATTTTTGCTGCTTGTGGGCTCAATAGACCTTTTTCACGCTTCCGCGTTTTAAAGCGGATGTGGGGTTTGACAATTTCCGGTGGCTATAGCGTTAGCATT